>JAVJIF010013065.1:0-140675 GCA_038442645.1 Agave tequilana | reverse complement strand
CGGTCGACCGAGACAAAAGTCGGTCGACCGAGACAAAAGTCGGTCGACCGGAGCGGTCGATCGATGTGCATAGAAACGTGCAAGTCTTGGCTTGAGGGCCGGTCGACCGGCCAGAGAGCTTGCTCTCTGGATCTTGGCTCGGTCGACCGGCTAGTCGAACGATAGGTCATGACCAGGGTGCGGTCGATCGGGCGGTCGACTGTCAGACCCCAACAGTAAAAAATATGACCGTTGGCAGTCGACTAGCCGGTCAACCGACAGGTCATCTGACCTGCAGATTTGACCCCAATGGCTATATTTTTGAACTCTATATAAGGGGGTTGTTTTGGCTTGTTTTACACAAGATTTGAAGAGGGTTTTAGAGCCAGTTTTTCCCATCCCTCTTAGGGTTTTTCTCCACTTGTTTTAGGGCTAAAACTTCCATATTAAAAGGAGAGTTTTAAAGAGTGTTTTCAAGAGAGATTTCTTGAGTTTTCCACCATAACTCTACATTGTTTTTTCTTACACAAACTTGAGCTTTCCATTGCTAAACTCATCCTATAGGATCTTTTTTGTGAGAGTTGTTTTTGTGATCAAGAGAAGTGATCACAAGATTTCATTCTTGTATTGTGAGGAGTTATAGAGGTTGTGGCCTCGGTGAAGAAGAGTTTTGTGGTGATCAAGTGAAGTGATCACCAAGTGCTCCAACTTGTGGTTGGAGGAGTTGTAAGAGGTGCGGCCTCGGTAAGCTCGTGTGCTTGGGTGTGTTGTTCTTGAGGGAACAAGAGAGGGACTTGAGAGTCCAAGAGTTCTAGTGTGAACTCGTTGTAGGTGTTGCGGCACTGAGTGATCTTGCGGGATCATTATAGTGAAAATTCTTTATAGTGTTGAAGGCAGGGACGTAGACCAAGGGTGCTCGAACCTCGAAACAATTCTTTCATGTTTATGATTACTCATCTCTCTCTCACTTGTGTTTATATATCTTGCATGCTTATATTGTTTATCTCTTTATATGCTTGATATATCTTGTGTTTAATTGATATATGTTTGGGATTATTTGCTCACACTTGTATTCAACTAAGAGAGTCATAGTGGCATCTCAACTCTTAATTTAGATGAATCTAGAGGAGATAGTCCAGAGTCCTTCTCCGGATATTCAGCTACACTCTTATGTTATATCTTGTGTGTTAGCTTAATAGTTTTTGTTTGCATAAATAGTTTTTAATTTCGCATCATTTGCATTAGATTAGATAGTACACTTATTCACCCCCTCTAGGTATATTTTCAATTGGTATCCGAGCTTGGTAATCTTGATTTGGGTCTAACAACCTTGAGTTAAAGATCCTCATTATAGCTAATCACAATATTTGTTTACACACATATGGATTTCATGACACCTCCCATGTTTGATATTCTTAACATCCAAACATGAAAAGTTAAGATGTCAATGTACCTCAAAGCCCTAGGAATTCATGTTTATTTTGCCACTATTAAAAATTCATATTGTTTAAATGACAAAAATCTAGAGGCTAATGCAAAAGCCATCCATGCATTAAAATCTACCCTAAATGATGTATATTTATCTAGGATTTCTAATTTTGATTCGACTTTTGTAGTATGGAATACACTTGTCTCTCTTGGTGAACAAAAGCAATACTATATGGGGAGTGACTTGGATGATGGAAGTGATGCTTTCAACATATGCTACATGGTCCAAGGGGATCACCTCCTTGAGGTAAATTCCGAATTCGAGTTAGAAGAAGATATTGATATGCCTTATGATGAGCTTGTCAAAAACTTCTTGAAAAATATGATTTATTAAAAATTTAAAATGATAAGTTAAAAAAGGAAAACACTTCTTTGTTAAAATAAAATAATTCTTTTAAAAATAAATTTGAATGTGTTTCAAAAGAAAATGAATTTTTGAAAAAGGAGAATATTTTCTTGTCTTCAAAATTAAATGATATTTGTGAAGGAAATAATTCATTAAAAAATAAAATTATTTTGGTGGAAAAAGAAAAAGAGATTATTTGGGAAGAAAATAACTCCTTGAAAAGAAAAATTGTTTTAAAAGAAAAAAATTATTTCTAAAAAGAAAAAGCTAGTTGATTCTCATTCTTGCCATGCTAATAATGTTGCATCCTCTTTTGATAAAAATGAGATTCATGTTTTGAAAATGAGAATTGATTATTTAAGCTCAAATTTGAGCAATTGTGCATTTAATAATAATAGATTAGAATCCATGTTTCGCAAGAAACAAATTTCACATGTTCATGCACATCCTACACGACATACACCTCATGCACATTATGATCACACTCATTCTCATATGCATGCTAGAGTGTACACATGTACACATTGTGGCCGCAAAGGCCATCTTGCAAGATTTTACTTTGATAAATTAAATTCTATAAATTTGCAAATAATAATGTTTGGGTTCCTTATAATACTAACCCTCGTGGACCCAAAAAGAAATGGGTACCAAAATCCCCACCTCTTGTGTTTGATGTAGGTGTGGTCTCTCACATGACGTAAGAGGTATGGTGCCTTAATGGTGGATACGCTTGAGCTTGATGGACACTACGATTGATGCATCACTATCAAGGATGTTTGGTGGGAGGACCACCATGGTTTGGAGATATAGAGAATAGTTCATATGGTTTGGTAACTATCTCTAACTTCTATTTTAGTTTAGATGCTTTTGCAATTGATGATTTTTGGCATATTTTGGTTTCAATGTTCATTATATTAAATGCAATGTTATTAGACATGTAATATACATGGATAATCTTTGAGATACACTCATGTTTATATGAAATTTTTGTGTTCTCACTAGAGTTTAGCTATTGTGTATATCCTAATTCTAATAGCACGTGCATTTAGCCTAATGATCATATTTGTTTTGTGATTCATGTTGTGATTACTTATTTAGATGTAATTTTTATTAAAACTTGCATTTATACTTGTACAAGCAGTGAGCTACACTTGATTATTATATGTTTGTACTTCATTGCTCATTTTTACTTATTACATGTACATGTATAACCTAGTTTTAATGATTCTTTCATTTACACTTGTTTTTCCTATTTTTGTATATGGTTAGCTTCATGTATATGCTACTTTTGTCTAAAATTAATAGATATACATGTATATCCTTGAGTCAGTTGCCTTCATGCAAAATTCTATTTTAGAGTGTTTATATTTGGATATGTATGTATACCTTTAATTTTAACAAAACATACATATACCTAGATGCTTGTTTAGTTTTGATAAAAATTATAGCTTTGATGACCTTCATATTTTTGATAAAAGAATTTCATGTTTGTTTTTGAACGTTATTGATTATTTTCATGAATATGCTTTTCACATGATTCTTGAGCACTCACATTCGTTTTATTTACTCATGACTTTGTTTTTCATGAGTATTTATGAGCTTTATAGATTTAGAGTGTCAACTCTTGTGTATTAGCATACTTCATGGAATATATGATTTGTTTCATGTTTGAAGGATCTTTAACTAGTTTTTCAAAAATTATTTTAAAACTAGTTTCTTAATTTTAAATTGGTAGAGTTTTCAAACTATGCTAAAATATTTTCAAATCATGATTTTTGAAAATCCCTACCAACCGAAGGGCGGAGGTTAGGCGATCATGCTTTGTATACTATTATTGAATACCTTTTAAAACTTGTGCATGAAAAGGGTGGTAGGTATGAGTTATACACATGATCTTCATGTTATTTCATTTTTGTATACACATATTTGTTTCTTATATATGTATGCTTCAAATTTTAATTAGTATCAATTTCAATTGGTATTTCTAATCTTATACATACATATATATGATTTGATTGTGCTTGTTTTACAATATCTTTACATTCTTAAAGTACAAATTATGTTTATGGTAAGCTTGATTTTATTCCAAATGTTAATTGGTATCTTTACAAGCTTATACATTGATTTCAATTGGTATTTATTTGGTATCAAAATGTACTTCATATTTCACCTTTAATTAGTATCAAAATCTACTATTGGTATCTTAAATTTTTTTTCAAATAGTACCAATTTTGTTTTGTCAACTACAATTTGATTTCATTGGTATCAAAAATTTATTTTGTTGACTTTAAAAATTTTCAAAATTTTATTTTAAAAAGTGGTTTTAAAATTTATTGATATGTATTGCCTATATGTAAGGGGAGCTTAACATCTCTTCTATATATAAATTCATGTTGAGTGTATCTCACATTGAGGAGCTTGACCTCTCTTTTTATGTTGTACATGTGTGTAGGGGGAGATTAACATCTCCGCTTATACATTGTATATTATGTATTATGTGGGTTAAGGTTTAATCATCCTTCTTCATGTAATGCATGTATGCAGGGGGAGCTAACTTTACGTCTCTCCTCTTCATGAATGTATATAGTATATACATCTTTATTGTTTGTTTATCCTCACCCTTTTGTTGATGAATTGACAAAAAGGGGGAGAAGAATTTAGTGAGTTTATATATGCATGCTCAATATTGATATTTATGCATATATGTTTTGTTTTGTTTAGTTTATGTATTTTATTGAATATCCTTATTATTTATTGTTATGCATGAGTTAAGGGGGAGCTTCTATGAAGCTTATCTTTAATCCATGCATATATAACTCCATGAGTTTTGTCATCATCAAAAAGGGGGAGCTTGTTAGCCAAAAGGCCATCACTCTAATTTTGATGATGATTAACTCATATAGTTATTGTACTAATGATCTTGTGTTTATATAGTTTCAGATTTACTGTCAAGATCTTAATTGGTGTTTAGCTTCAACAAAAAATTCAAAGTCAAGTTTTGACGCTAGCACGTGTTAATTCAAGAGCTCGCGCATCAAGATCGCATTAAGTACTCAAGAGGAGTCTAGCTCATTGGATCAAGATTTAGACCAAGTCAAGAAGGAAAAGAAGATTTTCAAAAGAAGATTTTCGTGAAGACTTGTGTCATATTTGTAAGTATTAAGATTTAGTATTTCAGATAAAATGTAAAAGATAGATTAGTTGTGGATTGCTCAAACTCATACACATATACACACACAAGATTTATATGTGTTTTTATAAAATAGTTTTGATTTTAGAAAATACCGTTTTGGTTTTGAGCTTCAAAGTATACATCCTTATATTTCATGATTAGATTCCATCAAAACAATTTTATATGGTTTATATGTATTTTAGATTTCATCCATGCACATTGTCGGTTCAAATGTTTAGAAAAACTTATTTGGTGATTCTATATAATATGTTTGAGTTTTGTATTTATCAAAACTTATTTTAGAGCTTATTGTCAAAAACATAGATATTTCATCTTATATATGCATTGGATCATATTCATACACACTAAGCTTTAAAAGTGTTTAAAATATCTTATTTTTGTATCTGAAGAAGTTTTGAAAAAATCGTTTTTCAAATTGAAGATTGATTTTGAAAAATATGGATTTTTGTTTAAGGCAAAATTTCTGTATCACAAAAATGGTTCAAAAGTTTGTAATATGTGTTGATTTTTGATCACACATATTTGTACTTCAAAGTACTTCATTAAACTTATTTTTTTTAGATTTTTAGTAATTTTATGGGACTTTATAAGAGTATCTAAAATCAAGTTTTAATTCTTAAAATTTGCTTACCTGGCCTTCTACCGGTCGACCGGCCAGTCGACCGAGATAGAAGTCGGTCGATCGGGCGGTCGACCGATGTGCGCAGGAACGTGCACAGCCTTTGTCTTGAGGGCCGGTCGACTAGGCGGTCGACCGGAGAGCTTTGCTCTCTGGATCTTGCCTCGCTCTATCGGCCAGTCGACCGACAGATCATGGCCAGGGTGCGATCGATTGGGCAGTCGACTGGTAGGCCCAACAGTCAAAAATATGACTGTTGGCCGACGGCCGACAGGTCATCTGACCTGCAGGTTTAATCCCAACCGCTATATTTTTGAAGTCTATATAAGGGGGCTGTTTTGGCTTTTTTACACAAGATTTGAAGAAAGTTTTATAGCTGATTAGTCTACAATTCTGCATTATTATATCGCATTTTCTTACCGATTTATGAATAAAATGTCGGTCTAAACCGTGTTTTGGTCTCTCTTGCAGGTAAATCAAGAGTTTAAGAGCAAAGGAGTAATAAGAGCTTAAGTAAACCCATTATTGGGTAATTAAATCCACATTACTTAGAGGCCAAGTAAGGGAACTTCTAGAAGATGTATTGAATATAGACTTTTGCGTATGTTAGACGAAAATTCAGACGAATATACCCGAAACCGAATATACCGAAATCGAATATACCAAGAAGGTCCCTGAAGCGTCGTGCATCCTCGAACCAAAACCAGGGACCTAAGTCCCTGATTTTGCCGAGATTCCGCGGCAAATGCCGCGATTCCGCGGCAATTTGGTGGGGTCACGCGTCGATTTTCGATGAGTGGCCCCGTCTCGTCTTCTAGAACTCCTTTATGCCTATAAACCCCTGTAGAGGTCCAAAACGAAGTAGTTTTTGATTTTAGGCTAGGGTTTCTATGTTTTAGTGTAGGATAGTGTAGGTGTTCTTCCTTTCTTTTCTTTTGTATTTATATTTCATTTTTAGATCTTGTAGTAGGGCTGAGAGATTCAGAGAGAGATAAAGAGGGATTGATGTAATAGATGGTGACAATCTATGTAAAGGTGCCTCCTTTCTTCTCCAATGTAATCTTCTCCATCTTCTACATGATGCTTGGCTAACTTTTCTTCTCATGACAATCTAACTTCTAACTACTAACCATTTAACCACTTACTTGATAATCCACATGAATCTAATAGCCTCTACAAGGCCTTGCTCTTGCAAGAGCCATTGATGGCTCATGATGATGGATTCTAACATTCTAACATTTCTAACACCTAACCCACTAACTTGCTAACTTGCAATGTCTTCTTTATTTCATGCTCACCTCTAACCGGTTTTGATGATTTAACAGTAACTTGTAACTTGTTATGTGGTATTGATGTGTTGTTTGAATGTAGAAGAACAATCTTATGAGCCATGCTCTGTATCGTCTCTTGAAGCCAAGGATTAGTGATGGCCAAGGATCCATATGAGGCAACTATCACTAAGAAGTTAGCATGGTTAGTGGAGTAATTAGTAACTAGTAGTCATGAGTTTTATTTTACTTTGTTTTAAAAACCAATTTCAAACTCTTTTATCATTTTTTCTATCGTTGATTTTCCCATCCTCTTAGTTCACCTTTGTTTCATCTTCTTTTTTATTTTGTTTTCCAAACTACTCCTCTTTCGTTTTCACATCGTTTTTCATCATCTCTCCACCTACCACATGCTTGATTTCTTTTCTTTTCCTTTTTAATTCTTTTTATAAAGAAGAAACTGTTAACATAACACGTGAATAAGAACTGTTAATGCTTCTATCGCCTCCCGTCCCTATGGATTCGACCCGTTGAGCTAATGCTATAACGAAAGTATTGAGGGAACATTAGCACATACGAGCTTTTACATTGATTTCACATAAGAGTGCTAGTTCCGCCCCGATTAAATTTTTGGCGCCGTTGCTGGGGAACGGGAATGGTTTTGACTTCACGTTTTTGTTAACATTTTTCTTCTCTGTTTTGGTGTGCAGGACACTCTTTATAGGATCTTAACATTACCGAACAAAAACTAGTTTTGCGTCTCCCTACTTTAGAAAGAAGGGACCCAGCTTCTAAAGAAAAGCCGCGCAAACGAAACATTTGCCGTGCCAACGCGGCTATTTTGGGATAATTGTATATCTTGTTGTGATGGGCTATGTTCATTGTAATAGCTAGTTGATCTGTACTATTACTTTCCTGCTTTAATTGCCTACACACCACAATAAACTAAAGAACTAAAATACGGTATTTGGACGCTTTTAAAACGGTTTAGACATTTACATTTAGGCACATGTCAATTCAATTCCAATATACTGTATTTTGTTCTGTTGTTGTGATCTGAATTGAGGTGTACATATGGTATTGCATATAGCATAGGACAAACACGTGGGTGATTTATCGCTTTGTGTTATATTCTTGTCTATATTGCACACTTGCACGAATTGAACTTAAGGGCAAAACCCATACAAGATAAGGTGGGGATTTCAACACCCTTCCTTAGCCCAAAAATCACCTCCCCACTCACACAACCCGAGCCCTTATAAAAATTGATAGACGTTGGCCCCTAGGGACATCTCGGACTCATTAAGAGATTGACCGAGGGTGAAACTTGTTTTGAATCCTACTCTTGTGAAATCGGTGTCTAAGGTTGGGGATTAAGAGGTTACGCCTCGAAGATACCGTGGTTTGGCGTAATTAAGGTCCGTTGCTTACGCACGGATACCTCTCACCGTATTTTGCCCCTACCTGGCTGATTAGCTTGTGGTCGGATTCAAGCAACAACCTCTCCCGGGTAATCGACCAGTTAGGAGTCGTCTAGGTCTAGGTCAACCTTAATATAGGCTTGGTTTTGATTTTGTCTTTTTTCTTTGTTTGTTGTTTGTTCTTTCTTTTTTGTTTGTGATTATTTGTGAAATGGAATTCAACAATAACAATTCTTTCAATCCAAATATGAATCCATATTTCACACCGACCCCATTCAATTCGAATAATTTCAACCCGGTTTTTCACAATATGAACCAACCAAATATACCGGGTTGGCCTTATCCGAATCAATACAACCCATACCCACAATCTTATAACTATAATTTCCAAAATAATTTCAACTCTTCAAAGAGTCAATGGGGATTCACCTCCCCCGAGTTAAATTTTCAACCTCCTTGTCCACCGTGTCCACAATTTACACAATATTCATTCCCCGATTTCGCTTCCTATACTCCTTTTTCTGGACCTCCCATTAAAGAAAAATCCGAGCTATAAAAGAGTATAGAAGCCAATCTACAAGAGGTCGAGCAACAACTTTAGAAAATGTTGGCCTCTCCAATTTCACAATATTTTCAAGAGTCTTACTCAGTTCCACCTCCTCATAATGAACAACCATCTGCACAGGAAACGAGTAAGGAACTCTTGTGTGAGTCCAAGCTTCAATCTCAAAACATTTTGGACTCACATTCTTCACAAATTTTCAAAACCAAGATTCTTATACTCCCATTCTAGAGCAACCACTTGAAGATACATCACATCTAGAAAAGAGTATAGAAATCTTGCAGGAGTCTGCGTTACAATTTCAAAAATCTTCTTCTCAGTCTATTGATAGGTTGGAAACACAATTGAGTAAATTGGTCAACATTTATAAGAATGAAGAAACTCTCTCTTCTCCACCTTTGACCAATTCAAATATCTCTAACTCTATCAATTTGACCCATGACTCTTGTTGTTTTGGGAACCAAGATTCCTACACTCTTTTTCTAGAACAACCACTTGAAGATACATCACATCTAGAAAAGAGTATAGAAGTCTTGCAAGAGTCCGCACTTCAATTTTAAAAATCTTCTGCCGAGTCTATCAATAGGTTGGAAACACAATTGAGTCAATTGGTTAGCATTTATAGGAACGAGGAAACTCTATCTTATCAACCTTTGACCAATTCAGCTATCCCAAACTCTATTGATCTGACCCAGGACTCTTGTCATTTTGAAAATCAAGATTCAATTTCAGCACACTCATATGAACTTGTCCAAACTTCAAATCACGTTGACATTTGGTAAGTTATCCTTTTCCTGAAATTGAACTTGAGTATGAATATGATCCTGAACTTCAACTTGGTAATTCAATTTCACTTCCTTATTTAATATTGACTGAGGTGTTTTTACCTGAATTCAGGCCTTTTCCCAAGTCAGTATTTGATCCAGTGCCAATTCATTATGAAATTGAATCACTAATCTTTTATGATCATCATATTGAACTTGACCAATTTCATACTTTTGAAAGTCCCATTGATAAATTAGCAAGTTCTCATTTTTATGAAATTGAACTCAATGAGAAATGTGACTTTGATCCTCAAATTTGTGATTCAGTTCAAATTCCTGAATCAATATTGACTCCAGTTTTGTTACCCAAATTGTGTAACATTTTAGAGTCAGTTTTGGTTCCCAAACCTGTCATTCTTGAACTTGAATCACCAATCTTCGAAAGTCACATTCCATCGTGGGGAAATGAATGTGGACTTGAGTTTCAACTTCTTGATTTGGACCCACTTCCTGAACCAATCTCGACTCCTGAACCTTTACTTGACTTAAGTTTTTTTCCTGAGTCGGTATTAGTTCCTGTATTTCCTGAGTCTAAATCAATCATTCCATTCTGGGACAAGGGTCTTGATAAATTTGACTCTGAAATTATTTTAAAATTTGGAAATTAGATAGGGTAAATTTTTTATAAAAATCATAAATATAAACATCATTTTAGTAGGTTGTATTATAGAGGTCTCTGGTGGGTTCCTCCGGACTCCACGTACATTGGATTGGGCCGCATTTCGTGGACCAATCAGATCGCCACCGGAACCATCACCTTGAGGTGATTTTTTCCTTCCCTCTCTATTTGTTTCATGCATACATACATCATGATGTATTGAGGACAATGCATGAGTTAAGTGTGGGGGAGGGTTTTCTAACGTAGAGTTTTTAGATTTTCTTTCTTTTACACTTCTTTTAGGATACTTTTAGAAATCTTCTCTTTTGTATAGGAATTTTCTCTCTCTTTAAAAACTTTTTGAAATAAGAGACAAAGTTTTGATCTATTTGTAAGAAAATTAAGATGATCTTAGAAACTAAGGAAACCTCAATTATGACATCTTAAACCTAGTCGAAATAATGGATCTTGTTTAAAATTATAGGTTAAGTATAAAAGATTTGGGAGATAATTTTATCTTGAATTTTTTGCCTTAGATAGTATGCACTTCACACTCACACAATTTTTGGGATGAAAACAAAGACCTAAAATGCCATAAAGCAAAAATAAATAAAAAGAAATATATATATATATATATATATGAATAAAACATCATTTATTAAGCTGGATAATTATGCCTCAAGAAGCATGATTATTCACGCCTAACGGTGGTCAAAAGAAACAAATAAATCTCCCTTAGTTTTGTGGCCTTGTTTACTCGAGTCTTTAAACCCGAGAGATGTTTTCTCATCTGGTGCCATAGGACCTTCTGGTTTGAGAGTCATCGGTTAAAGGCTCGCTACATGGATGAACTAGAAAGCCTAAGAAAACTAAGGGAAGAAAAAAAAGAAAAAGAAAAAGAAAAAATATATATAAAAATAAATGGCTTGATGGTTAGAGTTGAAATCCCAGAAATCTTCACAAAGTGCATATTATCTAGATTTTATGAAAGATAAAATATTCAATCTAATTTGAATTCTTACCTTATTGAAGACAAGATCTTGCATAGAGACTAAGTTTAAGGAAGAATGATTTTTGGTAGACTTATGACCTTAGATTGCTTATATTTTTGCAAAAATATTTTGAAAACTTTTCTCTCTTTCAAAATGTGTTTTCAAAATACTAACATTTGTCTTCTTTCTTTATGGATTTTGTGGGTGCAATCCGCTGAAAACCCTCAGGAGACAACACTCCTCCTCTAAGGTAACCTAGAGGTTTAACGGCTTGTTGCACATGCTCAGTGCAATCGTGTCACCTGCGAAAGTGGTGTAATAACCTTTGTAGTATAGTTTTTCTTTTCTTGTTTTGCTCGGGACGAGCAAAAGATAAGTGTGGGGGTGTGATTAGTCTACAATTCTGCATTATTATATCGCATTTTCCTACCGATTTATGAATAAAATGTCGGTCTAAACCGTGTTTTGGTCTCTCTTGCAGGTAAATCAAGAGTTTAAGGGCAAAGGAGTAATAAGAGCTTAATTAAACCCATTTTTGGGTAATTAAATCCACATTACTTGGAGGCCAAGTAAGGGAACTTCTAGAAGATGTATTGAATCTAGACTTTTGCGCATGTTAGACGAAGATTCGGACGAATATACCCGAAACCGAATATACCAAGAAGGTCCCTGAAGCACCGTGCATCCTCGCACCAAAACCAGGGACCTAAGTCCCTGGTTTTGCCGAGATTCTGCGGCAAATGTCGAGATTCCGCGGCAAATGCCGAGATTCCACGGCAATTTGGTGGGGTCATGCGTTGATTTTTGACGCGTGGCCCCGTCTCGTCTTCTAGAACTCCCTTATGCCTATAAAAATCCCTGTAGAGGTCCAAAAGGAAGCAGTTTTTGATTTTAGGCTAGGGTTTCTATGTTTTAGTGTAGGATAGTGTAGGTGTTCTTCCTTTCTTTTCTTTGGTATTTGTATTTCGTTTTTAGATCTTGTAGTAGGGTTGAGAGATTTAGAGAGAGATAAAGAGGGATTGATGTAATAGATGGTGACAATCTATATAAAGGTGCCTCCTTTCTTCTCCAATGTAATCTTCTCCATCTTCTACATGATGCTTGGCTAACTTTTCTTCTCATGGCAATCTAACTTCTAACCACTAACCATCTAACCACTTACTCGATAATCCACATGAATCTAATAGCCTGTACAAGGCCTTACTCTTGCAAGAGCCATTGATGGCTCATGATGATGGATTCTAACATTCTAACATTTCTAACACCTAACCCACTAACTTGCTAACTTGCAATGTCTTCTTTATTTTATGCTCACCTCTAACCGGTTTTGATGATTTAACAGTAGCTTGCAACTTGTTATGTGATATTGATGTGTTGTTTGAATGTAGAAGAACAATCTTATGAGCCATGCTCTGTATCGTCTCTTGAAGCCAAGGATTAGTGATGGCTAAGGATCCATGTGAGGCAACTATCACTAAGTGGTTAGCATGGTTAGTGGAGCAATTACTAGTTAGTAGCCATGAGTTTTATTTTACTTTGTTTTAAAAACCAATTTCAAACTCTTTTATCATTTTTTCTATCGTTGATTTTACCATCCTCTTAGTTCACCTTTGTTTCATCTTCTTTTCTATTTTGTTTTTCAAACCACTTCTCTTTCATTTTCACATCATTTTTCATCATCTCTCCACCTACCACATGCTTGATTTCTTTTCTTTTCCTTTTTAATTCTTTTTACAAATAAAAACTGTTAACATAACACATGACACATGAATAAGAACTGTTAATGCTTCTATCGCCTCCCATCCCTGTGGATTCGACCCATTGAGCCAATGCTATAACGGAAGTATCGAGGGACATTAGCATATACGAGCTTTTACATTGATTTCACATAAGAGTGCTAGTTTCGCCCCGATCAATCGCCAGTTTTTTTCATCTCTCTTAGGGTTTTTCTCCACTTATTTTAGGGCTAAAACTTTCATATCAAAATGAGAGTTTTCAAGAGTGTTTTCAAAAGTGATTTCTTGAGTTTTCCACCACAACTCTACCTTGTTATTTCTCACACAAACTTGAACTTTTCATTGTTAAACTCATCCTATAGGGTCTTTGTTGTGAGAGTTATTTTTGTGATCAAGAGAAGTGATCACAAGATTTCATTCTTGTATTGTGAGGAGTTGTAGAGGTTGTGGCCTTGGTGAAGAAGAGTTTTGTGGTGATCAAGTGAAGTGATCACCAAGCGTTCCAACTTGTAGTTGGAGGAGTTGTAACAGGTGCGGCCTCGGTAAGCTAGTGTACTTGCGTGTGTTGTTCTTCAGGAACAAGAGAGGGACTTGTGAGTCCAAGAGTTCTAGTGTGAACTCGTTGTAGTTGTTGCGACACCGAGTAATCTTGCGGGATCGTTATAGTGAAAATCCTTTATAGTATTGAAGGCGGGGACGTATAGCAAGGGTGCTCGAACCTCGAAGCAATTCTCCCGTGTTTGCGAATACTCATCTCTCTCTCACTTGTGTTTATATATCTTGCATGCTTATATTGTTTATCTTTTTATATGCTTGATATATCTTGTGCTTAATTGATATATGCTTGAGATTGTTTGCTCATACTTGTATTCAACCAAGAGAGCCATAGTGGCACCTCAACTCTTAATCTAGAGGAATCTAGAGGAGATAGTCCAGAGCCCTTCACCGGGAATTCGGCCACACTCTTATGTTATACCTTGTGTTTTAGCTTAATAGTTTTTGTTTGCATAAATAGTTTTTAATTCCGCATCATTTGCATTAGATTAGCTAGTACACCTATCACCCCCCCATGTGTATTTCAGTTACAGTAGTATTAGTTCTATAATATTATCCAATTATATAACATTAATATTAATTAATATTATCGGGAAGAGTCTTATATATCACCAATCTTATATTATTATATTCAAATAATCAATAGGATTTATGTCATTTATATGGTATGATCAATATGAGTAATAAGATACAATATTTAGTTATATATTAACAAAATCAAGTTGTTTAATGAACATGTATTAAGTCTTAATTATAGTATATTTATTGTTTAAACTAAAAGTAACAATAGCATAATGGTATCATGATAAAAATATTTATACATGAATACATGGAACAAAGAGTACATAGAATACAGAGCATACGTATGCACGAATAGTGTGCCTCCACATGAAGTGCACAGTATGCATGTGACATGATGGTGGATAAGATATTAGGAAGTGTAACAAGTATAAATGAATAAAAATATACATGTATTGAGAAAATCATGTTATTTATACAATAATAACAATCAGTACCACCTGATATTTTAATCAATCTCTCCAGTGTCCCATACCACTGGCAGTTCATACTGGGCCTGTACTCCAGCCGAACCCATCCGAACATGACATATGGGTACCATTATTCGATCGAGAAAGTGAAAAAATAATAAGTGTTCACGGTATCACTATTGTTTATACTGATTTATTATGTTAATTAGAAACTCAATGGTCAAGGAGCTCTAATCAGGTGGGCGTATCCCGTACATACCCAGGATCACGACCTTAAACAAGCCCTGACTGTTGAGATTAGGGCTACCCGCTAGGGCAGGAGTAAGAAATAAGAAGCTAAATGAGCTATATACAGTACTAGAGGTAGCCTACCACGTCCCCTGCAATGGGACGAATATAGATCCAAGAACATCCACCCGACAAGACCTATTCAACCGTCATGTCTCAACTAACCCCATGTTGTATTTATTAAATATTATAATGAACCAGAAATAATAATAGTTCATGTAACATGTAACAGGATAACAGGACATGAGCAATCCTTGTATCACTGAAAATGGTAATAGGAAACAGGAGACGTGTGACTCTAGAGGCGACCCCCGTGGATTTAGAGGTGGCTTCCACGTGGCACTTAGTTCCACACATTGAACATCAATGACAGTATATCTAGGTAACAAGAGTTTCATATTAATACAGTGATACAGGAAATGATCATGTACTGTATTCAGAAAATATGCATGTGACGGTTGTACTTGAATATCCAAGTAATTATAATCCATGTAACAAGAATACATGAACAATCAGAGCATGTATGCATGTGAATCCATGTAACAGGAAGGTCATATCAGTAATTACGATAAGGGAATAGGCATGTCATATACTCAGGTGTATTTGCATACCAGTGAAATAAGAACATGAAACAACAATATCCAATGTAATAGAGCATCTGTGTAACGATGATATGGGTACATGAAAGTATAGTATAAAGTGTAACAAGTGTATACATGAAATATCTAGTGAACTGGAGTATCCAGTGTACTAGATGATAGAAGTATAGGTAATATTAATGTCCTGTAACAGTGATACAAGTACATAAAATAACAGTGGTCACGTGTAATAGAATATCCATCTAGCGGTGACAGTGTCAAGGTGATATATGTAATAAGAACATGTGTCAATAGATATATATCAGTATTCATAATAATAATTTTATTATTATTAACATGATCGTATCACTAAGTAATTAAACACAGTTATCTAGGTTACCATATTTAAATTATAAATTTATTTATAAATTTGGATTTTTCAACATCTTTTATTTACTCAATATATATAGATAATTCACCTATATTTATATATTAAATCAAGAAATAAAATAAATTATTATTTTATCGATTATGTTTATAGAGCAATCATGTATATTTTAATTAATGTGACTTACCAATAATTACAATTTATTAAATAATGTTTGCAAAGATTTACCGATAATCATGTTTTATTTAATAAAACAATCAATTTCATTCAACATGATACAATATAATTTGAAAATAAAAACACTCACATAGATATTACAGGAATGTAGCTCATCTTTCAACGATCGTAACAGCTTGAGAATCGTCCAGATCGGACTCCGGACGGTCAAGATGCAAATATTATAACTTGTCGGGGGGGTTTGTACAAAGGTTACCATCATTAATTTAGAAGCTGGTTTGGGTTGCTTATTGGATTGGGTTTCCATATTGGGTCCAAATCCAATTGACTTAAACCCACATTTGAATTGGGTTCGTGTTAAGTAGGTTAATGGGTTGGGTCTTCTATTGGCTTTGGATCCAATAAGGGAAAAAGAGTGGGAGAGAATGAGAGAGATGCACCACGTAACGGGCACGGTGGCCATGACGGGCTGCGCGATTCCGTGCAGTGACCGGCTGGCCGGCAGCGGTGATTTGGCCAACCGGCCAACAAGGAGAGAGATAAGGGTAGAAAGTGAGAGAGAGAGAGAAGAGAGACAATTAGAGAGAGATTGAGAAAGGAGAAGAGAGAGAGAGAAGAGGAGAAGGCTGGTGATAAGCTGCAGCGAAGATGGCCACGCGACCTTGCCGACGGCGGTCCTAGCCGCTGGTCAATGATAGGCAGAGAGAGGGAGAGTAGAGAGAGACACAGGGGGAGAGAGAGAGGAAGCAGAGAGGAGGAAGGTCTGGCAGATAGCTGGGCCAGGCCAGTGACTGGGCCTCTTCCACAACGACAATCTGGTCACTGGGAAGTAGTGGGAGAGGGAGAGAGTGGGGTTCAGGGGAGGATAGAGAGAGATGCAGTAAAAGAGTGAGGGAAAATCCAGAGGGAGAGAGAGTTAGAGGGAGAGAAAATGAGAATCAAAGAGAGATTAGAAGAGAGAGGGTGAGGTGTTGGCTTATGAGGGAATAAAAGGAAAGCTTAGAGGAGAAGAAAGAGAGAAAAAAGATTTAATTAATATTATTTAATTAATATTTTAATTGGGTCACAATTTGACTAGTTCAAAACAATTCCCAAAAATTCTATAAATAACAAATATTACCTGAAGGAATAATGTGAAATCAGATTTAAGAAATTTAATTTGGTTTACAAATGAAATTCTTAAATCGACCGGTGATACCGGTCGACACCAGATTGGCCAGATTTTTGACTAATTCAGAAAAATTCTCAAAAATATGTTAAAATAGAAAATAATATGAAGAACAATTTGAAGATCCTTGAAATTTAATCTCATTTGTGAATTAAAAATCGTAGGGCCGATTATCGGTATCGGTCGACCCCGAATTCGGAGTTTTCTAAAATAATCCAGAAAAAAATCTAGAAAATTTTGAAGAATTCAAAATATTAGAAAATAATATCTGAAGCTGAAATCAGTTCAGACTGACTACCAGAAAGATCAAATCAAATAGTACATTATATTGCATACTGATACGATGACACGTATATCTAGAGCCGGGGGTTACACTTCTACTTACCTTACAAAAAAAATTTGTCCTCGAAATTTCAATTCAGGTGGGAGAATAATATTTATAGCTCCTGGAACCTGAATATTATGGGACTACAATGCTTTCACTGCGCTACTGTGATATATGCATCGAACTCCGGATTGGGTGACTAGTGTCGGATATCAAAATCATAAGAAAGGAATCATAATTATGAAGAAGTGATTAGAAATCAAAATATTCAGAATGATAGTGAATTAGGGCATTTTAGGAGACAAGGAATGGATTGTCAACAGAATGGATTATTCTTGTACTCATAGCTGAAATTTTCAAATCCAGATATAAATTAGTTCTAATCTGAATCTGGATGTACTGTTGGTACGAGCCTGAATATTGATCTAGGTAGTTATCTACATTTGGTGTAAACATAAGCTCTGATACCAATCTGTAACACCCTATACAGTGATGTACAAATGCATAACGAAAATACCCTGACATACGTACGCTAAGCCTCGGTACAGAAAAATAAACACAATAATTCCAGCTTTAATAAGTACAAGAATACCTGCAATGGGTCAGTTATGATGATATATATGGAAACAGAGATAAATAAAAAAATAAACACTGAATAATAAAGATAACTATAAATAATATAGATTGCAAGTCTCTTATTTGTATCCCGTAAAATTTCAGGTACTACAATATATCGGATCTCTATCCTAAATATGCAAACCCAGGATCGTCAAAAAGCAACCTAGTGAGTGGTAAAATGAAGTAAGTAGTAATATATAATATAGTAGTAGTATAATCATGATACTATATATTACAATTTTAAATATCAGTGATACAATATAATTATACTTACAATCGAGATTTATGCATATATATAAACAAGCATTATATTAACACTATAACATTATAAATGCCTAGTATGTTACAACAGTATTAGTACTACAATATTATCCAATTATATAACATTAATATTATCAGAAAGAGTCTTATATATCACCATTCTTATATTATTATGTTCATATAATTAGTAAAAGTTATGTCATTTATATGGCATGATCAATATGAGCGATAAGATATAGTATTTAGTTATATATTAACAAAATCAAGTTGTTTAATGAACATGTATTAAGTCATAATTATAGTATATTTATTGTTCAAACTAATAGTAACAGTAGCATGATAGTATCGTGATAAAAATATTTATACATGGATACATGGAACAGAGAATACATAAAAGACAGTGTACATGTACATAAATAATGTGTCTTCACATGAAGTGCACAGTATACATCTGACATGATGGTGGATAAGATCTCAGGAAGTGTAACAAGTATAAATGAATAATAATATACATATATCAAGCAAGTCATGTTATTTATACAATAATAACAATCGTACCGCCTGATATTTTAATCAATCTATTTCAGTGTCCCATACCACTTGCAGTTCATACTGGAGCTCGTACTCCAACCGAACCCATCCGAACATGATATACGGGTACCATTATTCAAATGAGAGAGTGACCAAATAACAAGTGTTCTCAATGTCTCTATTGTTTATATTATTTTATTATGTTAATTGGAAACTTAATGGTCAAGGAGCTCTAATCAGGTGGGTGTATCCTGTCCATACCCAGGATCACGGCTCTAAACAAGCCCCTGACTACTGAGATCGGGGCTAACCGCTATGACAGAAGTAAGAAACAAGAAGCTTAATAAGCTATATACGATACAAGCCGTAGCCAGCACTGCCACGTCCCCTGCAGTGGGACGAATATGGATACAAGAACATCCACCCGACAAGACCTAGTCAACTTCAAGTCTCCCCAACCCCATGTTGTATTTATTAAATATTAAAATGATCAGGAACAATAATAGTGCATGTAACATATAACATGATAACTGGACATGAGCAATCCCTGTATCACTGATAAGGATAACAAGAAACAGTAGATGTAGGACTCTAGAGGTGGCCCCTGGATCCAAAGGTGGCTTCCACGTGACACTTAGTTTCACACATAGAATATCAATAGATAGTATATCCAGGAACAAGAGTTTCATATCAATACAGTGATACAAGAAATTATAATATACTGTTGTATGCCCAGATCCCGCGGGTGCGGAGACGTTACTGCGATGTATATACACTGATCGAAAATACCCTCACATATATTGGCTAAGCATCAGTACAGGCAAGAATCAGAGTATGAAAATACGTGATGCCTTATGCATTCTAACATATGAGTACAATTACAAAGTTATTACAGGGTGTGACACAATATTACAAGAATATTACATCACCAATAAGAGTAAATGCGAGAATATAAAGAGATGTACAGTTATGAGCAGTATAAAAGGCGTTTACGGGTTACAAAAGAAAAATCCGAGAGATAAGCATGAGGCCTGGAAGAATAGGGTCTCGGACTGGTCTACCACTGATTCACGAAGCTACCGCTGCGCAACTCTGATCAACAGGAAGTTCATCATAATCCAAACTCTAAGATCTGGACATACAGATCTAGGGTTATCAGAAGCAACCTAATGAGTGGTGAGATGAGTACCAAGTGGCATGCATAGACAAGCACACTTGTATCGATAAATCTGAATCAAAGAGCATGTACAGGAAACTGTATCATGAGTATACACACTTGAATATGAATGAGACATAAAGTGATAAGATTTACAGATGCGATAAAACCAGTTGTAGGGGCTCAGTAGACGAATTCATAAAATTGATACGTCGAAAGAATAATCAAATAAAGAAACTCTCATTTATATACCATATATCTCACGTTATCGTCATCTGAATTATACAATCCGAATTGCAAAACTACATGAAATTTGATCAAACACCAATGAATTATTATATTAGCACCTTATTATAATTACTCATACGACCCATATATCTAAGTATGTGTACAGGCGTACGTTCCATCTCACATATATCCATATATGAGTAAGTCGAGGTTGTTATTGGACACTGATGATGAAACCAACGGGTTATGTTTACAGTGGGTCCCGTGCATGCCCAGAACCAGGGTCCAGGGTGTTCCGTTGCTGAAGAACGGAACACGTCACAAAGCGTACAAGAGGTGGCTCTTATTGTATTCCATTCAGGAATATAACAGGAGGTAGGGTGCCAGCACTCTCCTCGGAACACCTAAAGCCCCTCAGGTAGAATCAGATGTTTTAGTTACACAACATAACTAATACCACTGTAAACATATTCACTACTTGAAGTCCATCAGCTTCCCCCTCACCCAATGTTAGTTATCCTTTTTGTAGTTTATTTTGTAATTATCAATTTACGAGAATAGAAAGAGCATGATAGGTTTAGGAGTAAAGGTGTACTGGAATATAAGAGTATATCAGGTTATCAGGTATTATATTCTCGTAATGTGATAATCATGAGTCAGGTGTATTATATCAGATGTCAGGTGATAACAGACAAGTGTCAGGTGATGACAAGCAGGTGTCAGATGTCAAGTGGTAGCACAAGAGATATCAACTATTATATAATCAACAATACAAAAAAGGGTACCAATACAAGAGATCCGTACAAATACAGAAACATGGTACCAATATAGGGGATCGATATGAATTCAGGAAAATAATACAATTTTGGAAAACAATATAAGTAATGGTTTCAAACTCTTCACAACTATCAATAAAAGAATAATAGTTAAATTATCAAGCAGGAAGCAGGCAAGCAAGCGAACATCCAAGTGGATCTAAGCAAAACTAGGGCGAACCTAATACACAGCACTAGACGTCATCATGTTCGGCGTGATTATGGCTCGCGGTGAAGCTAACGTATGTGTGTGGTGGCGGGTAAAAAACTCCGCAACACCCATGATGAAGTTACGCTCACGGCGTAATCACACTCAGAGAAAGTTAGCGATAAAGCACTGAGCGCTAGGTCCTCCTACCAAGCGGGGCCGAAAGACCTGACGGTCTATGCGCCCAAAGGGCTGAAAGGACCAGAAGGCTGAATAGGTACCTGCAGAGGTGTTAGTACCAAACACACGTATGTAAACACATTAAATGATAATAATTAAGCTATAATAGAGTGTGCAATCCAGAGGTTGAGCAAGGCAGGAATAAAGTCAGCAAGCAAACAAGCGAACATCCAAGCGAAGCTTAAACAAGGCTGGAGCGAAACTAGCGCACATCGTTAAAGACTATCAAGCTCAGCATGGTTATTGCTCGTGGCGAAGCTAACACACGCGTGTGGTGGTGGGTAAACCGCTCCGCATCACCCATGATGAAGCCGCGCTCATGGCGTAACTACGCTCAAACAGAGTTAGCGGTAAAGCACTGAGCGCTAGGTCCACCTATCAGGTGAAGCCAAGAGAACAAAAATGGTCTAAGCGTACCCCTTTCTTGAAAGTGGTCATAAGAGAGACCATAAAGTCTAATAGGGCCAGAGGACCAAGTAGGTACCTACATAAAATAACATCAGTACACACAAGCACACATATAAGCATGGTAATAACTAGACTATCCGTAGAGTAGTGAAGCCCGGAGGCTGAGTGTAGAGCGCGGAGGCGGATAGGGCCAGAAGGTCGAGTAGAGAGCCTAGAGGCTAAACGACTACGAAGGGTCGGCCACACATGTAATATAGCAGTAATAGAATGATGTCACATGCAGTATATGTTGGCCCAAGAGGTTACACTCTCCAATTGTTTTCTGTTTTGATGATGACAAACCAAATATGAGCTATTTGGTACTAATAAAGTTTGTTAAGATGAGTTTAAGGTTTTGTACCATGTTTAGAGACCATTTGCTTAGCTATTGCAAGAACTTCTAAGTTCCACCAAGCAAGGAAGGCAAATTGCACATTAAGGAAGGATCATAGAAGAGAAGGCACTAGCAAGGCATTGGATGGCTCAAAGACGTGAAGATTGCTCAGAGGTCCTTAGGTTTTGTATTTTTAGTTTTATAGCTTGTTAAAGAATAGAGATTAGGTTTTAAGCTCAATCACACACATTTTTGCGCATATACTATTTCTTAGTTTATTTCCTATAAAATATACAAAAATATTTTAGTACAAAATCTTTCTTCTAAAAATTTCTTTTTATGTTACATACTGAATTCCTGTTTAAAATAGTTTTGTTAAAAATATTTTTCTTCTCAAAATTCTGTCTTTATTTCGTTTTCTGACCTGATCCGGTCGACCGGCAGTCTACCGACAGTCGACCGAGTCTGTGTCAGGCTGGTCCGGTCGACCGGACCAGTCGACCGAGGTCCTGGCAGAATGCACGTATCCGTGTGCATGTCTGTCGGTCGACCGGGGCAGTCGACCGATATTTATTTTTGAGTCACAGTTTGTATCAGTCGACCGGGTCGGTCGACCGATAACCTATAACGGTCGGAATTTTGTACTACCGGTCGACCGGCCCGGTCGACCGATGTAGCCGTTTGAACAGTAACGGGCAGATTTTTAAGAGCTGTTTATTTTTGTCTTTTGTGTTTAAAAATTCATTTAAGGATATATTTTGATCTAATTACCTCCTAAACATCAGTAAATATGTTTTATCCCTAAACCCTAGCCCTCTCCTATAAATAGGGGTGTTTGGGGAGAGATTTGTTACAACAATTATTGCTAGAAAATTCAAAAGTTTAAGGCTTTCAAAAGAGACTTGTTTCTTGGTTTTTGTGCTGAATTTCTCACTGATTTTCTGAAGGGTTTTTCAAATACTCTCTGATTTAATTCTCTTTTCTCCTTACTCACAAGAGCTTCATTCCTACTCAATATTCTCTAAGGACCTTTGTAAGGGAAGAGATATTTGAAAGAGAGAGTTTGTGGTCTTTTGACTACCAAGGAAATTACTTGTACTGAGATTGTGGAGTTGGGTACTCCATTGTAATTGAGATCTTTGTGATAGTGGAAGTAGCTAGAATCCTTCTGGGAAGGCGGGGAGTAGAGCTGGGTGCTCGAACCTCGATAACATATCCTTGTGTTTGCGATTGGTTTACATTCTTGCATTCCTTACTCTACTTTGCTTGCACTTATTACTTGCTCATCATATTCATTGTCATACTTGCTTGCATGCATCTTGTGACTCTTGCTTAGTGATTCTTGTTTAGCTTTAAATTTTTAAATTGCCCTTTGATTAGCATCATCACCTATTCACCCCCCCTCTAGGTGATTTTCAATTGGTATCAGAGCTTGGACTCTAGGTTTGGCTTAACATCCATAGAGAGATCCTTAAAATATTGCTAATCAACAATTTCATTCATCCATTCATACACTAGTAAACATGGCCGATAACATCAAAACCCCTCCTAAATTTGATGGACTTAATTTCCCTATTTGGAAGGTTAGGATGACTATATTTTTGCAATCTTTGGGTAGTTTAGTGGCCAAGTCCTTGACTAAACCCTATGTAGCACCCGATAGTGATGAGAGCACTTGGACTGACTTCAACTTTAGAGAATATGAGGCTAACTCCAAAGCCCAAAACTCCTTATTAACCGCCTTGAATGAGGATGACCTTACACGGGTAATTCATTGCCAATCCGCCTATGAGATTTGGCAACACTTATTGGTCACACATGAAGGGACTTCACAAGTCAAGAGAGCTAAGATAGATCTCTTGAGGTCTCAATATGAATCATTTAAAATGCTAGATGATGAATCCATTGATTATATGATTACTCGTTTCACTAAAATTACAAATGGTCTTTCTTCATTAGGTGACGTCATCTCCAACGATCAAAAGGTGCGCAAAGTGATACGGGCTCTTCCTTCTTCATGGGAGATCAAGGCCACCACCTTAAAGGAGTTGAACGAGAAGGACTAGATGGACATCATTAGTCTCATTGGGAACCTAAAGACCCATGAGATGGAGAAGAAGGCGAGAGAAGAGGCCACTACTTCAAAGAAGAAATCTATAGCCTTCAAGACTTCATCCACCAATGATGACGATGAAGATGACGAAGAAGAAGATGAGGAGCTAACTCTACTTGTACGGAATGTCAAGAGGTTGTACCGAAAGAACAAGTTCAACTTTCGGAGAAAATTCGAAGGCAAAGAGGAGCGGAAGATCATATGCTACAATTGCCGCAAACCCGGACATATCATGGCGGATTGTCCAGAGTTCAAGAAGAAAATGACTTCCTCCTTCAAGCCATAGAAGCCGGAGGAAAAGAAAGCCTACAAAGCAACATGGGATTCGGAAAGCGAGTCCGAAGAGGAGGTGGATCAAGCTAATATGTGTTTCATGGCAAACACACCTATGGTAACCCCTCAATCCCTTGATGATGAAGATGATGAACTAAGTAAGGAAGTTCTAGTTCATGCCTTTGTAGAACTTTCTGAAACTTATGATAATAAGAAACTTGAATGCTTAAAATTACAAAAGAAGTTGCTTTTCTTAAGAATCAACTTGTCATTGTTTCTAAAGAAAAAGATGATATTTCTTCTAATTTCATTTCCATGCAAAAAGAATTTTGTGCCTACAAGAGTACTTGTAAGGCAAAATCTCCTATTATTGATGAAAAAGAAATTTCTTCTTTTAAATCCAAAATGAATGATTTTGAAAAAGTTTTAAAAGATTGTGCCTTTAATACTAAGAAACTTGAAGAAAAATTTTCTAAAAAGCACACATCTCATGCTAAGATTCCTCATGCTCACACTACACCTAACACGTCTCATGTTCATGCTCACAATGCCCATGCTCACAAATCACACACTCATTATGCTTTTAAATATGGTAGAGTGTATAGATGCACATATTGTGGCAAAAATGGACATTTAGCTAAGTTTTGCTATGATCAACTAAATAGAACAAATAATCTTGTTTGGGTTCATGACACTAACCCTAGAGGACCCAAGAAAATGTGGGTACCAAAATCAAGTCTTAAATTGTTTGATGTAGGTACACATCAAAGCTCCAAGACGTAGGGAGCGGTGGTACCTTGATAGTGGTTGTTCAAGACACATGACATGGGACATCAACAACTTCACAACCCTATCAAGGTACATGGAAGGTGGCACCGTCACCTTCGGGGATGACTCCAAAGGAACTATCATCGGTATAGGTAACATTCAAATTGGTGCATCTCCTATTATTGAGAATGTTGTTTTAGTAGATGGTTTAAAACATAATTTGCTTAGCATTAGTCAACTTTGTGATCGTGGACTTAAAGTTGTATTTGATGATACTTCTTGCAAGATTTTTGATGTTAAATCCGATGTTTGTATTCTCACCGGTTTTCGTGATAATAATGTTTATATTATTGACATGCTTAATTTAGATTGTTCTACTAAATGCTTGAATGCTTTTGATGAAAATTCTTGGCTTTGGCATAGAAGATTAGGACATGCATCTTTTGACCATATCTCTAGGATTAATTCAAAGGAATTGGTGAAGGGTATACCTTACTTGAATTTTGAGAAAGACCGCATTTGTAGTGCGTGCCAACTTGGGAAACAAACCAAGTCTTCCTTTAAACCAATCAAGGATATCATGTCAACTAGGCCTTTAGAATTAATTCAAATGGATCTTTTTGGACCAACTAAAACTAAGAGTTTAAATGGAAGTAGATTTGCATTTGTTTTGGTTGATGATTTCTCCCGTTTTACTTGGGTTTTCTTTTTACAAAATAAAGATCAAACTTTTTCTCATTTTAAGATTTTTCGAAAAAGAGTTGAAAAAGAAAAGGGTCTTCCGATTTTGAGAATAAGGAGTGATAGAGGTGGTGAGTTTATTAACCAACTCTTCATGACTTATTGTGATGAAAAGGGAATTAAGCATGAAACGTCTTGTCCTAGAACTCCACAACAAAATGGAGTTGTAGAAAGGAAAAATAGAACACTTCAAGAGATGGCTAGGACAATGATAAGTGAGTATGACCTCCCTCAATATTTATGGGCCGAGGCCGTAAACACCGCATGCTATATATCGAATCGTATTTATTTATGCAAAAACTCTTCAAAAACTTCTTTTGAAATGTATCTTTCTAAAAAACCAAATGTTGCATATTTCAAAGTTTTTGGATGCAAGTGTTTTGTTTTAAATACTAAGGATAATTTGGGTAAATTTGATGCTAAGGCTTATGAGGCTATCTTTGTTGGATATTCCTCTACTAGCAAAGCATATAGAGTTTTCATTAGATCTTCTCTTACCATAGAAGAATCCATGCATGTTAAATTTGAAGAATCTAATGTGGTTGTTGAGAATGTTGTAGAGATTGAACCATTAGGTGAAGACATGGAGAGACTATCCTTGAAGGACTCACCCGCTCAAGAAGAAAAGCTAGACCCTATTGGTGAAGTTCAAGAGGATAAGGAGGAAAGCACTCAACCGCTTCCTAAAGCTTGGAGATACGCTACAAATCATCCTAAGGAGCTCATCTTGGGTGATGCATCTAAAGGAGTCACAACGCGCTCCAAACTCCATGACCTATGTGGTAACTTTGCTTTCATTTCTCATTTTGAACCCAAAGGCATTCTCGAAGCCGAGACGGACCCATATTGGTTACTTGCCATGCAAGAGGAACTCAATCAATTTGAGCGCAACCAAGTTTGGCACCTTGTTCCTAAGCCCCACGATAGACCAATAATTGGTACTAAGTGGATCTTTAGAAACAAGATGGATGAGTCCGAAAATATCATTAGGAATAAAGCTAGGTTAGTGGCCCAAGGTTACACTCAAGTTGAGGGAATTGACTTTGAGGAGACCTTTGCACCCGTAGCACGGCTTGAAGCCATACGGATGACACTAGCTTTTGCATGTTTTAAAAATTTTAAACTTTTTCAAATGGATGTGAAAAGTGCATTTTTGAATGGTTTTATTAATGAAGAAGTTTATGTTTCTCAACCTCCCGGTTTTATTGATCATGTTCATCCCGATTTTGTTTTTAAACTTGATAAAGTTTTGTATGGATTGAAACAAGCTCCAAAAGCTTGGTATGAAAGGCTTTCTAGTTTTCTCATTTCAAATGATTTTATTAAAGGCAAAGTAGACACAACTCTTTTTACCAAACATGTTAATAATGATATTTTAATTGTGCAAATTTATGTTGATGATATAATTTTTGGATCTACTAATGAGCTTTTATGCAAGGATTTTGAGAAAGTAATGCAACTAGAATTTGAAATGTCTTCCATGGGTGAGCTCAATTTCTTCCTTGGACTTCAAATCAAGCAATTGCAAGACGGAACCTTCATTAACCAAGCCAAGTACGCAAAGGAGCTAGTAAAGAAGTTTGGGCTTGAAGGATCAAAGGCTTGCAACACTCCAATGGCAACTACAACCAAGCTTGATAAGGACGAACAAGGTAAAAATGTTGATATTAAATTATATAGAAGTATGATAGGAAGTCTTTTATATTTGACGGCAAGTAGGTCGGATATCATGTTTAGTGTGTGTCTTTGTGCTAGATTTCAATCGTGTCCTAAAGAGTCTCATCTTATTGCGGTAAAACGCATTATTCGTTATATTAAGGGCACAATTGGAATGGGTCTTTGGTATCCAAAAACTATAGATTTTTCAATGACTAGTTATTCGGATGCCGATTATGCGGGTTGTAGAGTAGATAGAAAGAGTACTAGTGGGACATGTCAATTTCTTGGTAATTGTCTTGTTTCTTGGTCCTCTAGGAAACAAAATTCCGTAGCTCTCTCAACCGCCGAGGCGGAGTATGTTGCCGCGGGGGCTTGTTGTGCACAAGTCCTTTGGATGAAACATACTCTCCTTGATTTTGATTTGCACTTTGATCATATAAAGATATTTTGTGATAATACTAGTACTATACACATGACCAAAAATGCAAATCAACATAGTAAGACCAAGCACATTGAGATTAGATATCACTTTCTTAGAGATCATTTTGAGAAAGGTGATATAGATATTGATTATGTTTCCACGGATTTACAACTAGCCTATATTTTCACTAAACCTCTTGATTTTGCTAGATTTTCGTTTATTTGTGGAGAACTTAATGTTTGTATTATTGAATAAACATGTTTTTCATAACCCTTTTTGATGTATGACAAAAAGGGGGAGAATAAGTTTACATGGACAAAAATAAGTTCATTTGGTCTTGGTTCCATATGAATTTATATGTTTTGTTTTATGAATTTTTGTGTTTTAAATAAATTCTTGTGTTTTAGTTGTTTTTGGTATTTTTGGTATCAAAAGCAATTTTTGTGTTTTAATTGGTTTCAATAATTGGTGCATCATTTCAATTATTGGTATCTAGAGCATATTCTTGTGTTTTATGTATAGCATAATTTGAGGGGGAGTTTTCTCCTACCCTATATTTTTGTTAATAGCCTATTTGTTTTGTCATCATCAAAAAGGGGGAGATTGTTGGCCCAAGAGGTTACACTCTCCAATTGTTTTGTATTTTGATGATGACAAACCAAATATGAGCTATTTGGTACTAATAAAGTTTGTTAAGATGAGTTTCAGGTTTTGTACCATGTTTAGAGACCATTTGCTTAGCTATTGCAAGAACTTCTAAGTTCCACCAAGCAAGGAAGGCAAATTGAACATTAAGGAAGGATCATAGAAGAGAAGGCACTAGCAAGGCATTGGATGGCTCAAAGACGTGAAGATTGCTCAGAGGTCCTTAGGTTTTGTATTTTTAGTTTTATAGCTTGTTAAAGAATAGAGATTAGGTTTGAAGCTCAATCACACACATTTTTGCGCATATACTATTTCTTAGTTTATTTCCTATAAAATATACAAAAATATTTTAGTACAAAATCTTTCTTCTACAAATTTCTTTTTATGTTACATACTGAATTCCTGTTTAAAATAGTTTTGTTAAAAATATTTTTCTTCTCAAAATTCTGTCTTTATTTCGTTTTCTGACCTGATCCGGTCGACCGGCAGTCTACCGACAGTCGACCGAGTCTGTGTCAGGCTGGTCCGGTCGACCGGACCAGTCGACCGAGGTCCTGGCAGAATGCACGTATCCGTGTGCATGTCTGTCGGTCGACCGGGGCAGTCGACCGATATTTATTTTTGAGTCACAGTTTGTATCAGTCGACCGGGTCGGTCGACCGATAACCTGTAACGGTCGGAATTTTGTACTACCGGTCGACCGGCCCGGTCGACCGATGTAGCCGTTTGAACAGTAACGGGCAGATTTTTAAGAGCTGTTTATTTTTGTCTTTTGTGTTTAAAAATTCGTTTAAGGATATATTTTGATCTAATTACCTCCTAAACATCAGTAAATATGTTTTATCCCTAAACCCTAGCCCTCTCCTATAAATAGGGGTGTTTGGGGAGAGATTTGTTACAACAATTATTGCTAGAAAATTCAAAAGTTTAAGGCTTTCAAATGAGACTTGTTTCTTGGTTTTTGTGCTGAATTTCTCACTGATTTTCTGAAGGGTTTTTCAAATACTCTCTGATTTAATTCTCTTTTCTCCTTACTCACAAGAGCTTCATTCCTACTCAATATTCTCTAAGGACCTTTGTAAGGGAAGAGATATTTGAAAGAGAGAGTTTGTGGTCTTTTGACTACCAAGGAAATTACTTGTACTGAGATTGTGGAGTTGGGTACTCCATTGTAATTGAGATCTTTGTGATAGTGGAAGTAGCTAGAATCCTTCTGGGGAAGGCGGGGAGTAGAGCTGGGTGCTCGAACCTCGATAACATATCCTTGTGTTTGCGATTGGTTTACATTCTTGCATTCCTTACTCTACTTTGCTTGCACTTATTACTTGCTCATCATATTCATTGTCATACTTGCTTGCATTCATCTTGTGACTCTTGCTTAGTGATTCTTGTTTAGCTTTAAATTTTTAAATTGCCCTTTGATTAGCATCATCACCTATTTACCCCCCCCTCTAGGTGATTTTCAGTATATTTGTACAAGTAATAAACTACACCACTATATGCATTCATCACAGATCTACTACATATACACTCCTAGCACTCGACCACATATAAGTATAGGTACACAATCTACAGAAATACAAATACAACATGGGGAAATAAAAACACACAAATTCTCCAAAAATACAAATTAACCTGTTAAAGCGGGGAAGCACAGAATAAAGTGAGACCACTCGCCTAAATCTTTCGAAAATGCCGTAAAATCCTGAAACTCCAAATACACATGCATGGGAACCACCGACCATTTGTAGGGAGGGAAAGATCTAGAGAGAAAAAGTGGGGATCAAAAGATAGAGAGAGTTAGAGATCTAGAAAGAGAAAGTGAGATCAAGAGAGAAAATTTGGATCAAGAGAAAAAGGGGGAAAGAAGAGGGGTGGCCAGTCCCGGCCAGCGACGGCGCTGGCCGCCGGCAGCCCACAGATAGGTGAGAGAGGGTGGGGGAGGAGAGACAGAGAGAAAGAAAGAAGAGAGAGAAGAAAGAGGAGGGAAAGAGAGAGAGGGAGAGATAGATCTAGAGAGAAGGAAAGGAGAACAGGGGAAAAGGGACTGGTGACCAGGCGGTGCGACGGCGCTGGCCGCCGCAGCCACGACCGCAAGGGGAGAGAACAGGGATAGGGAAGAAAATAAAAAGAAGAAAAAAAGAAGAAAAAGAAGAAAAATAAGAAGAAGTAAAAAGAAAAAAAGGAAAGAGAGAAGGGCAGGTCAGCGGCGGGCTGGCCGTTGCTGGTGGCAACCAGGGAAGGATGGTGGCAGATCTAGCTGGAGAAGACCCAGAGAGAGAAAGAGGTAAGGGAAGAAGAGAGAGAGGGGAAAAAGAGAGAGAGAAAGAAAAAGATCAGGGAGTGGTGGCGGTGTTGGGTCACCGAAGAGGGCACCGACGCAGCAGTGCCAGCCGAAGGGGAGCGACAACGGAGGCTTAAGGTGAAAAGAGAGGGAGAGAGAAAGAGAGAGGGAAAAATATGAGAGAGAAAAAGAAATATAGAATGAGTGCAAGAGAGAGAAAGGATTAAATATAGCAAAGATTTTGTGGTGGATGGGAAGCGCCACATGGCACAACCAGGGAATGGGAAAAAGTGCGGGAAATCCCTAAAGTAAAATAATATATTATAATAGGGTAAAATTCGAGAAATTTGAAAAGATCTCCAAAAATCCCCGAGGTAGAAAACATCCTCCTAGGGAACAATATGAAATCGGTTTTCAGAAATTTAATTCATTTTCAAATTAAAAATCCTGAAATCAACTGGTGATATCAACTGACACCAAATCCGATAATTTTGATTAATTTAGAAAAATCTCCAAAAATGTACTAAAGTAAAAAAGTGATTCTAAGAAACATTATGAAATCAGATTTTAGAAATTCAACTATATTTGTAAATGAAAAATTCAAAAATTGATCGGCGATACTGATTGATACCGATTTTGAAGATCTTACAAAATAATGCAGAAAAATTTTAGAAAATCATGAAAAAAATCTAAAATATTAGAAAATAATGTTTGAAGCTGAAATCGATCAAATCTGACTACCAAAAAGATCAAATCGAGTAGTACTCTGGGATCAGGTCCCCGGTTCGAACTCGGGCTGACTCTAAGTCCAAGAATCTAGATCCAATGTAAAACAATAACATAAATAATCCCAAAATAAAAATAAATACAGGGAGAAAATCAAAAATACGATCGAAAAATAGAACATGTATCTAAGTACGTATTCCAGAAACGGGTTGTTACAACTGCATTTAGGAAATATGCATGTAACAGTTATACAGGAATATCTAAGTAATTATAATCCATGTAACTGGAATGCATGAACAATCAATGCATATATGCATGTGAATCCATGTAAGAGGAAGGTCATATCAGTATTAACGATACAGAAAACAGGCATGTCATATACTCAGGTGTGTTTGCGTATGAGTAAAACAAGAACATGAAATAACAATATCCAGTGCAACAGAGTATCTGTGTAACGATGATACGGGTACATGAAAGTATATTGTCAAGTGTAACAAGTATATACATGAAATACAATGTTCAGTGTAGTAGAGTGTCCGGTGTACTAGATGATACAAGTACAGGTAATATTAATATCCGTGTAATGGTGATACAAGTACATAAATAACAGTGGTCGAGTGTAATAGAATATCTGTGTAGCGGTGACAGTGTCAAGGTAATATATGTAACAAGAACATGTGTCAACAGATATATATATATATATATATATATATATATATATATATCAGTATTTATTATAATGATTTCATTATTATTAACATGATCGATATCACTAAGTAATTAAATACAATTATCTAGGTTATCATATTTAAATTATCAATTTATTTATAAATCTGATTTTTCTTTATCAACGTCTTTTAATTACTCAATATTTATAGATAATTCACCTATATTTATATATTAATTTAAGAAATAAAATAAATTATTATTTTATCGATTATGTTTATAGAGCAATCATGCATATTTTAATTAATGTGACTTATCAATAATTACAATTTATTAATTTACGATGATTTACCGATAATCATGCTTTAGTTAATAACGAAATCAATTTCATTCAACATGATACAATATAATTTGTAAAATAAAAAAATCATATAGGTATTACAAGTATGTAGCTCATTTTCCAACGATCACAACAGCTCCAGAATCGCCCAAATCAGACTCCGGACAGTCAAGATATCACCTGATCACTAAAATCAATAAAAATGGGTTAATTATTTATAAAATGCTAATATTATAACTTGTCGGGGGTTATGTTTACCTTTATTAATTTAGAAGCGGATTTGGGTTGTTTATTGGGTTGGGTTTGCATAACCAATTGACTTAAACCTACATTTGAATTGGGTTCAAGTTAAGTGGGTTAATGGGTTGGGTTTTCTATTGGCTTTGGATCCAATGAGGGAAAGAAAGTGGGAGAGAACGAGAGAGATACAGCAGGTGGCGGGCATGGTGGCCACAACGGGCTGCGCGATCGTGTGCAGTGACCGGCTGGCCAGCGGCGGTGATCTGGCCGGCCGACCAACAAGGAGAGAAAGAAGGGTAGAAAGTGAAAGAGAGAGAAAAGAGAAGAAAGAGAAGAGATAAAGAGAGAAATTGAGAGAGGAGAGGGGAGAGAACAGAGGAGAGCACTGGCGGTTAGCTGCAGCGAAGATGACCGCGCGACTTCACTTGTGGCAGTCCTAGCAGTTGGTCAATGGTAGGCAGAGGGAGGGAGAGTAGAGAGAGTGGTTGAGAGAGTAAGATAGAGAGTGAGAGAGACAGGAAGAGATTGAGAGAGGAAGTGGAGAGGAGGAAGGTCTGGCGGCCAGCTGGGCCAGGCCCAGGCCTGGCCTCAGCAGCGGCCTGGTCACCGAAAAATAGTGGGAGAGGGAGAGAGAGTGAGGGTCAGGGGACGATAGAGAGGGATGCAGTGAGAGAGGGAGAGAGTGAGGGAAAAACTAGAGGGAGAGTGTAAAATCCCGTTCCTAGAATACGTACTCAGATATGTATTCAGATTTTTGATCATATTCTTTAGATTTTTTTCTCATATTTAATTTTGTTCTATGATTATTTATATCACCATTTGGTATTTGGATCGGGATTCCTGGATTTAGAATCAGCCCGAGTCTGAACCAGGGACCCGATCCCAGTGTACTACTCGATTTGACCTCTCAGATAGTCAAATTTTACCGATTTCAGTTCAAACATTGTTTTCCAATATTTTAAAATTTTCATGATTTTTTGAAAATTTTGAATTAAATTACAAAATCTTTAAAATCGGTATCGACTAGTGCCACTGATCGATTCTCAGACTTTTAGTTTACAAATAAAATTGAATTTCTAGAAACTACTTTCATATTATTTTTTAGAATTGCATTTTCTATCTATATACATTTTTGGAGAATTTTCTGAATTTATCGAAATTTGGCTGGATTTGGTGTCGACCAGTATCGCTGGTAGATTTCAAGATTTTTAATTTGAAAATGAAATTAAATTTCTAAAATCTAATTTCACCATGTGTCTTAATATAATATTTGTTATTTTTGAAAATTTTTGGAGATCGTTCCGAATTACTTTATTTTTCGGGCTTTTTCAGAGTTTTCGGTGTTTTCCTAGAGTCCAGAATTTTATCCAGATATTTTTTGTTTGTTTTTTCTATTTTATATTTTTCTCCACAACTTATAATTCCCTCCTCTTTTTCTTTTCCTTTTCTTTTCTCTCAAATTTTCCTCAAAATTTCTCTACCATACAATAAATATCCCCAGTCACTTTTTCTTTCTCCTCTTTTATAACGCGTACCTCAGTCATACTCAAACGTGGACTTGAGCCCAACCTTACACGGGTCTCGTTTGCATGGGACACGAGTCTCACTAAAATCAATCCCCAAACCTATACATACATACATACATACATATATATATATATATATATATATATATATATATATATATATATATATATATATATATATATATATATATATATATATATCTGTGTGTGTGTGTGTGTGTGTGTGTGTGTGTGTGTGTATATGTATGTATGTATATATGTATGTATGTATATGTATATATATACATACATATATAGATAGATATACATACATACATACATACATACATACATACATATATATATATATATATATATATATATATATATATATATATATATATATATATATATATATATATACATACATACATACATGCATATATACATAGACACACACACACACACACACACATATAAAAGCACCCTTTCTCTCTCTCCCCCCCTTTTCATTTTTTTCATCTTCTTCTTCCTTCTACATGTGGCATGATCAGTCACATATATTGCATATATATTGTCACATTACCATTTTTATTATCTAATAAATCCTACTAATAAGTCTCATTTTTATTTAATAATGTGCAGACCCATTGTTAATGGAGATGGAAAAGAAATGAGCCCAAAAGTCCACTTTAATTCTGATTTAAATCTTAATTAAAGAGGAGATAAATATTCAGGAGGATAGGGATAATTGCAGCCGAAGATCAACGCATATCAGGGAGGATTACATCAAATAAAACTGGTTAATTTGGTTTTATAAGAATCCAAATCGGTTAACTTGAGAATCACCGAAGATTAGATCAGAATCAGAGACAAACAACAAATCCAGCCAGACAAAGGGGGCAAAATCACACGCCATCTAGATCTCCACCTGGATGTGGCCATTTGGCCACATCCTGGCCGCGGATCCACGGCCAAAGCAGCGGATCCGCGGCCCTTTGGTGGAGATAAGGGGAGCGTTTGCTCCCCTTATCTCCTCACTCCTCTCCCCTCTGGTTTTTTGCCTATAAAAGGCAGGTTTTGCACTGAAAAAGGCAGCAAAGACTAGAATTAGAATTCTTGTTCATTTTTAGGGTTTTAGGAGTATTGTTAGATAGTTCTGAGAAGCTGAATCTCATCTTTACTTTTCAGTTTAGACCAGCAAAGAGAGAAGAGTGGAATTGAGTGTGTAATTCATCCTAGAAGTGACAGTCAAAGGAGATTCAACTTGCTTATTCAACTCGACTCAATTCGGTATGTCTATGTTTTATTTTCATTCTCTTATTTGTTTTCTTTTTATCATAAGTAACTAAACCATCTTCTGGGCTCACTAATCAATCTCTTCTACGTCCTTTCTCTTGATTAATTTTTATGAAAGCAGCTCTCTTGAATCATAATAATTCTTGAGTTAAACTTTGTTCTTGAAAGCACATGAGGATGTTATTCTTTAAAACTTGGACTTTCAAAGCACAAATATTATTAAATTATTTTTATTCCATACTTGCTTCTTCGCGCTTGATGGTTTAAAATTCTATTTTTAATGATGTGTTAAGAAAGGCCTTAAGATTTAAACCAAAACCATCTTATTTGTTTTACTTGAACATTAAAAGAAACTAAAGGTTTTTGCCTATGATAAAAGTGATGCACCAAAATGTTCTTGAGATAAGTAAGTAGTTGAGTAGAAAATTAGTGAGCCCGGATCCTTTTCATAATTTAAATCACAGCCAAATCACTCTCAAATCATTTTTCTAAAAGATCATCTTCTCCAAAGCCTTTTTCAAGTTTTAAAATTTCTTTAAATCACTTCCCTTCTCTCCATTCTCTTTTTCAATATAAAAAAAGAAAAACACCAAGACCATTCTTTGTTATTTAACAATTCATTGAAAAGCTTCTATCGCATTCCTCCTCGTGGATACGACCCGTTAGCCCAAAACTAGACGGTAATTTTCACTGTTTTCACTTGTAATCATGGCACCCACCAGCGTGCGTCTCCCCTAGACCGTCACCACCACTCTGACCACCCCATCCTCCCTCTCTCACTCTCCAACAACCTCTCCATCTCCATCTCCATCCTCACTTCACAACACTTTCATTACCAACATCAACATAAACCCATCACCATTAACATCTTCTCCACTATCTCCACCACCACCAACACCACCGCGACCACAACCACCTCTGGCAGTCTATTCCACCCAGTGAACTCTCCCATTCTAACCTTTCCTCGCTTTCTGAAATGACACTTCGTTAACCCTCAAATTTACTCTCCAAACCCATACTTGCACCACCTCTCTCCCTCTCCTATTAGGCCCCAACTGCCGCCCCTTAGGCCAGTCCGTCGGTCGCCCCCTGCCGCCAGCGAGCCACTCCTAGCCAGCCACCAGCCGGCCAGGCCACCCTTCTTCTCTCTTTCCTTTTTCTTTTTTCTTCTTTTCTTTCTTCTTTCTTCCTTATTTCATTTAGTTCTTTCTTCCCTTTTCCTTCTCTATTTTATTTTACAGATGCATCTCTTCTCTTTCCCCCTCTCTTTCTCTACCTCTCTCCTAGCCATGGCCTGACCCCCCTCTCTTTCTCTCACTTCTACACTCTCCCTTTCGCTGTCTCTTTATCTCACTCTCTTCTGTTCTCTCTCTCGCCCCCTTTCTGGCCCGATGTGGGGCTCAGCCCAGACTTGCTTGGACATGACAGTCACCCTTTTTATTTTCTTTCTTTCTTTTTTCCCTTTTTTTTTCTTTCTTTCCCTGCTAACTTTCTCTCTCTCTTTATTTCACACACACTCTCTCTTTAAATATAAATTAATTATATATGTATGTGTGTGTGTGTGTGTGTATATATATATTGTTGGCCCAAAGGCCTATCACTCTAGTTTTGATGATGATTAACTCATGTAGTTATAGTATTGATGATTTTGTGTTTATTAAGTTTCAGTTATTGATCAAGATCTTAGTAGGTATTTAGATTCGACAAAGATGTGAAGTCTGTAAGATCACCTAGAGGGGGGGTGAATAGGTGATGGCTAATCTAATGGTCACTTATGAACAAATAATGCGGAATTAAAACTAAGTTGACCAAATTAAACTTCTTTTTAATTGAACACTTATGTATAACACAAGAGTGTTGCCGAATTCCCCTTGCGAGGCTCTGGACAAACTCCTCTAGATTCCCCTTGAATGGGTTGAGGTGCCGCGTTGGCTCTCTTGGTTGAATACAAGTGTTAGACAATCAATCCCAAGCAATTATATAACAATTAAGCACAAGGGTATATCAAGCATATAAAGATAGACAATAATTGAATGCAAGATATAAAAGAGACAAAGAGAGAGAGAGAGAGAGCAAGAGTGAGCAATCGCAAACACAAAGGGTTTGTTTCGAGGTTCGAGCACACTTGCTCTACATCCCCGCCTTCGACACACGAAGGATTTCCACTATGCACGATCCAACCGGATCTCTCCTTGGTGCCGCAACACCTACAAGCCCTCGGACTCCCAAGTCCCGTACACACGCAAGTCCACCGACTCGCCGAGGCCGCACGTCGCACCACAAGAGTTCACACCCGAACTCCACACCAACAACGAGCACACTTGCCCGTCTCCTCAAAGTACAAAGTAAAGATCTTTGGTGATCACAACACTTTGATCACCTAAAGTCACTCTCACTACAACACACCTATAGGAATATAGTAATGGATAGCTCAAGTGTGGTGTGAGAAAAGCAAGGAAAGAACTTTGGTGAAAAACACAAGAAATCACTTTTACACTCTCTTGATAAAATCCCTTTTGATAGGAAATATTGGCACTCTATTTTGTGGAGAAAAATCCTTCAGAAAGACTGGGAAAAACTAGCTCTAAGGTCTCCAAAAATCTTGGCTCAAAACAATGACAAAACCCCCTTTTATAGAGGCCAGAAAAATCTGACCGTTGGGCTCTGTCAGAGCTACCGGTCGACCGGTCCGGTCGACCGGCAACGGTCAAAAATCTGACCGTTGCAGCCTCCGGTCGACCGGCCCGGTCGACCGCGCAACTGGAGAAGAGAGTTAACTCTCTGTCGGTCGACCGGCCCGGTCGACCGATGTTTCCCGAGAGCAAAGCTCTCTGAAGCGGTCGACCGGCCCGGTCGACCGTTCTCCAGTGCACACTGGCGTGCACGTCGTGCACGTCCGGTCGACCGACCCGGTCGACCGGCTACTGTCAGTTCTGAAAAATCAGAACTGCCAGAACCTGAAAAAGTTGGGATTAAAGATTGGTCTTTTTGGCTTAAATAAAATTCCCATAAATACTTAGAGATTTTACAAAAATAGTTTTATGATATAGAAACATGATTTGACTATTTTTGTAACTTGGAAATATTGGCTCATAATAAAAACTGTTTTTCTAAAACAACATGTTTTTCTAAATTTTCATCAAATACAAAAACAAGATATACTTTAAAGCATAGTGTGTATGGATATGATCCACTACACAATCAAGATGAAATATCTAGTTTTTGACATAAAGCACTAAACTTGTTTTGGTTAAAGGATATGCATATAATAGATCACCAAAACCAAGTAATGTATTTTGACAAATGAAAAATCTTTTTCTTAACTAGGAAAATCTTTTATGAAAATCATTCTATCAAGAGTTCTATCAAGAGTGTGTGTGATATAGACTTGAGCAATCCACCAACTATCTATCCTTTACATTTTTTCTAAAACAAAAACAAAATCTTATACCTAGACACAAGTCTTCATCTTCTTGAAGTCTTCACTTGAAGTCTTCTCATCTTCTTGACTTGGTCCACATGCAATCCACCGAGCTCATCTCTAGATGTGTTCTTGATGCATAGGCTCGTGAATCAACCGGTGCTAGCTTCCAACTTGACTTTAAATCCTTTGTTGAAGCTCCACACCTACTAAGATCTTGATAAGGAATCTGTCACTAATTAAACACAAGATCATTAGTAATCATAACTTCATGAGTTGATCATCATCAAAACTAGAGTGATAGGCCTTTGGGCCAACAATCTCCCCCTTTTTGATGATGACAAAACTCATGACGTTATATATGCATGGATTAAAGTAAAGCTTCAAAGAAGCTCCCCCTTAACTCATGCATACAAAATAAATAATAAATATGATCATGAAGAACATGAATATGGATGCAAATATGGAGATGCAACAAGCATAAATCAAAATCTTTTTACTCCTATTTGCATAAATCAAAACACATATGCATAAATACAAATCTTAATTCCCCTTAAGTAAGAAGGACAAATACTTCTCCCCCTTAAGCAAGGAGATCATGCATATATATCAAAACAAAAACACAAATACTTCTCCCCCTTTTTGTCAATCATCAACAAAGGGTTCAAAGTAAAATCAAATCAACAAACTTTCTCCCCCTTTATGTCAAAAATAAAGAAGTCAAGGAGGGGCAATACAAATCAAAAATTTTGAATTTTTCTCATCAAAACAAAATCATTAATTCTATTTTATCAAAACAAATTTTGAATTTTCTCTTTGATATCAAATAAAAAAATATTGATACCATTTTAAAATCTAATGCATAAGCTTGAAAAATAAGATTTGAATTAAGCTTAGCATTAACAACACATGAAGAATTCGAACTAGTTAAATGAGAGTGTTTAACAACTAGTACGAAATCCTTCTATCAAGGAATAAATCTAAGGATTTTCATGAAATAGCAATGAAACACAAAACACTCAAACCTCTAATCTATAAAGTCCAAATAGTTTCAAAAAAAGTGAGTGTACTAATGTTATGTGAAACATGGCATCATGAAAATGGCAATAAGGTACAATATTCCTTAGAAAATCATAAACATCAAAATCATCTCACACATTTTTTTTTATTAAATCATTAAAAACAAAATCTATATGTCAAGATATATGTATGTTTTGACAATACATGAAATATACATACATATCTCTTAAACTCAAGTGAGTCTATATGAATGGATTTGCATTGAAGGCAAAAGACTCAAGAGTTATACATGTATATTTTAAGGTTTGGCAAAATACACATATACATGAAATAAAAGGCACATGATCATAAATCAAATCCAAAAGGTGAACATAAGTTTAAATATGTATGAATCATCAAAACTAAGCAATACAAGTACATTTCAAGGTTCAAATAAGCATTTAAGCACACTTACTAATAGATCTTTTGAGGCCCATGATATGTTCAAGTATAAATCCTAGTGTTGACAAAAACTAACATATAAACTAATATTCAAATCATGAAGTATTAAATTTTAAGAAAAATTGAATCATGTGACAATCTCAAAAACTATTTGAAGAATACATAACTAGTATAAATTGTTTTTGAAAACTAGTTAAAGATCCTTCAAATATGTCAAATCATATGTTTTTCATGAATGAGACTAAGTACATAAAAATCCAAGCACTCATAGTCCATAAAGCTCATAAATATATTTTCGAATAAAAGATGAGTGTTCAAAGGTTATGTAAATAGTATTTTCATGAAAGTTGTCATTGAAGCTCAAATCACATAGAAATCATTGTTATCAAAACAAAATCATTTTTATTAAAAACTACAATCTTCATGGTATATGTATGAATTATACAAATCTAACAATACACATACATATCCCAAAATTGTAAAAGAGTCTATCAAATATTTGCATGAAAGCTAGAGACTCACGGGTATACATGTATATTTATTAGATTTGAATTAAACACACATATACTTGAAGTAAAATCAAAGATAGGCATAACAAGTATAAATGACCGAATCATCAAAACTAGCCTATACACATACATATAGTGGATACAAATGAGCATGAAGTTCAAATATATATGAGTCAATTGTAGTTCACTATTTGTACATGTATAATACAAGTTTTGATAGAAACTACACTTAAACTAGTATATACCACATGAAACACCAAAAATATCTTAAAATATGAACATGCTATGAATATTATGAATGAACAAGCATGTACATAAATGAAATAGGAGTTTAGAAATTGTTACCAACTCTAAAACTCCTAGCATGGTGGTTGATCCACCAAAGCTCCTTGATAGCGATGCAACCCAAAAGTATGTCCATCATGTCCAAGTGCATCCACTACCAAGGTACCATCCCTCTCACGTTTTGAGAGAGCCCTCACCTACATCACAAGCAAAAGGTGGGGGTTTTGGTACCCATATTTTCTTGGGTCCTATGGGGTTAGTCTTGTAAGGAACCCAAGCATTTTTATTTTTATTCTTGGCAAAATTGAAATGACCTAATCTATCATAACAATATTTTCTTAAATGGCCTTTGCGGCCACAATGTGTACAAACGTACACCTTAGTATGCTTATGTGTATGAGTGTGATCATGTTGTGCAACATAAGCATGAGCATGATGATGTGCATGAGAGGAAGGAGTTTGTTTCTTTGAAAACAAGGACTCCAATTTAGAATGATTGAATGCACAAGAGTTCAAGGTTGAACTCAAATTATTCATTTTATTTTTCAAATCTTTAATCTCATTAGTGGTGGCATGTAAAGCATGATGAGATATATGATCATTTTTCTTTTTCTTTTGTGAAACAAATTCTTTTTCTTTTTCAACAAATTTTCTTTTCAAAGTAATATTTTCTTGAAAAACAACTTCCTTTTGAGTTTCCACCAAAGCAATTTTATTTTTCAAAAACATATTCCCTTCACATAAATCATTTAATTTAGACATAAGGGAAACATTCTCATTTTTCAAAATATTGTTTTCTTTTTCAATACATGCTATTTTAGTTTTAAAAGAAACATTCTCTCTTAGCATGCAATCAAAATTCTTTTTCAAATCATTATTCTCTTTTTCTAAGCATGCAATGTTAGATTTAATAGAATCTTGTTCTATATGCATGCAATCAATTTTCTTTTTCAAATTTTTATTTTCTTTCTTAATCATGTCATATTTCTCAAGAATTGTTTGGCAAAATGAAGTGAGCTCATCATATGACATGTCCTCATCATCGGATTCGGAGTTTACCTCAAGGGGGTTATCCCCTTGGACCATATAGCATACGTTGGAGATGTCGCTTCCAACGTCCGAATCGCTCCCCGCATAGTATAGATCTTTCTCGCCAAGGGAGATGAGGGTGTTCCATACTACAAAAGCCGATTCAATGTTAGAAACCCTAGATAAATAGTCATCATTTAGGGTACATTTAAGAGCATGAAGGGCTTTAGCATTAGCCTCAATATTCTTACCATCCATACAATATGCATTATTAGTAGTGGCAAGGTAGACATGAATTCCTAAGGCCTTGAGGTACAATGACATCTTAACCTTCCAAGTTTGGATGTTAAGAATATCAAAAGTGGGTGGTGACATAAAGTCCATGGAGTGTGTACAAATAAAGTGATTAGCCTAAAAGAGGATCTTTAACTCTTAGGTTGTTAGACCCAATATCAAGAGCACTTGGCTCTGATACCAATTGTAAGATCACCTAGAGGGGGGGTGAATAGGTGATGGCTAATCTAATGGTCACTTATGAACAAATAATGCGGAATTAAAACTAAGTTGACCAAATTAAACTTCTTTTTAATTGAACACTTATGTATAACACAAGAGTGTTGCCGAATTCCCCTTGCGAGGCTCTGGACAAACTCCTCTAGATTCCCCTTGAATGGGTTGAGGTGCCGCGTTGGATCTCTTGGTTGAATACAAGTGTTAGACAATCAATCCCAAGCAATTATATAACAATTAAGCACAAGGGTATATCAAGCATATAAAGATAGACAATAATTGAATGCAAGATATAAAAGAGACAAAGAGAGAGAGAGAGAGAGAGAGCAAGAGTGAGCAATCGCAAACACAAAGGGTTTGTTTCGAGGTTCGAGCACACTTGCTCTACATCCCCGCCTTCGACACACGAAGGATTTCCACTATGCACGATCCAATCGGATCTCTCCTTGGTGCCGCAACACCTACAAGCCCTCGGACTCCCAAGTCCTGTACACACGCAAGTCCACCGACTCGCCGAGGCTGCACCTCGCACCACAAGAGTTCACACCCGAACTCCACACCAACAACGAGCACACTTGCCCGTCTCCTCAAAGTACAAAGTAAAGATCTTTGGTGATCACAACACTTTGATCACCTAAAGTCACTCTCACTACAACACACCTATAGGAATATAGTAATGGATAGCTCAAGTGTGGTGTGAGAAAAGCAAGGAAAGAACTTTGGTGAAAAACACAAGAAATCACTTTTACACTCTCTTGATAAAATCCCTTTTGATAGGAAATATTGGCACTCTATTTTGTGGAGAAAAATCCTTCAGAAAGACTGGGAAAAACTAGCTCTAAGGTCTCCAAAAATCTTGGCTCAAAACAATGACAAAACCCCCTTTTATAGAGGCCAGAAAAATCTGACCGTTGGGCTCTGTCAGAGCTACCGGTCGACCGGTCCGGTCGACCGGCAACGGTCAAAAATCCGACCGTTGCAGCCTCCGGTCGACCGGCCCGGTCGACCGCGCAACTGGAGAAGAGAGTTAACTCTCTGTCGGTCGACCGGCCCGGTCGACCGATGTTTCCCGAGAGCAAAGCTCTCTGAAGCGGTCGACCGGCCCGGTCGACCGTTCTCCAGTGCACACTGGCGTGCACGTCGTGCACGTCCGGTCGACCGACCCGGTCGACCGGCTACTGTCAGTTCTGAAAAATCAGAACTGCCAGAACCTGAAAAAGTTGGGATTAAAGATTGGTCTTTTTGGCTTAAATAAAAATCCCATAAATACTTAGAGATTCTACAAAAATAGTTTTATGATATAGAAACATGATTTGACTATTTTTGTAACTTGGAAATATTGGCTCATAATAAAAACTGTTTTTCTAAAACAACATGTTTTTCTAAATTTTCATCAAATACAAAAACAAGATATACTTTAAAGCATAGTGTGTATGGATATGATCCACTACACAATCAAGATGAAATATCTAGTTTTTGACATAAAGCACTAAACTTGTTTTGGTTAAAGGATATGCATATAATAGATCACCAAAACCAAGTAATGTATTTTGACAAATGAAAAATCTTTTTCTTAACTAGGAAAATCTTTTATGAAAATCATTCTATCAAGAGTTCTATCAAGAGTGTGTGTGATATAGACTTGAGCAATCCACCAACTATCTATCCTTTACATTTTTTCTAAAACAAAAACAAAATCTTATACCTAGACACAAGTTTTCATCTTCTTGAAGTCTTCACTTGAAGTCTTCTCATCTTCTTGACTTGGTCCACATGTAATCCACCGAGCTCATCTCTAGATGTGTTCTTGATGCATAGGCTCGTGAATCAACCGGTGCTAGCTTCCAACTTGACTTTAAATCCTTTGTTGAAGCTCCACACCTACTAAGATCTTGATAAGGAATCTGTCACTAATTAAACACAAGATCATTAGTAATCATAACTTCATGAGTTGATCATCATCAAAACTAGAGTGATAGGCCTTTGGGCCAACAAAGTCAAGTTTTGAAGCTTTCACAAGTTGATTCAAGAGCTCATGCTTAAAGATCACATCAAATACTCAAGAGGAGTCATGCTCATTTAGATCAAGTTTGGATCGAGTCATCTTGGAGAAGAAGATCGACAAGAAGACTTCAGCTTAGGTTTGTTTGTTTAGTGTTTAGATCTTTTGTAAGTATAGTTTAGTTATCGAATTGCTTAAGTATACACACACCCACAAGTTTATAATTTTAGTTTTCGGTTTGCTAAGCCCCGCTTCCCAAAATATGTGAAAATGGAGTCATGACGAGAGTCGGCGATGTATAAACGTGAGAAGAATACCCAACGCATATACGTTAAGCCTAAAGTTACTTGAACAAGCTAAATAATCTACCATAATAAATCAATATTACTGCAATAATACATATAATGGCTATACAGATCTCAGATGAAATAAGAAATAGAATAGAAGCTAATTGTGATATACAAGATCAAAGAATAATAGCAGGAATAAAGAAAGGCAAGAATACCAGAATAGGTAAAAGAGACTCCAGCTCCTCGCAGCATGTACGATCTTAACGAAACCTGATCAAAGAATAAAACGTCCAATATCTGACGTACAAATACATGGTCGTCAGAAAGCGACCTAATGAGTGTGTAAAATAAAAGAGGAAGGTGCTCGTGCATATAAACAGTGTGTACATAATGACAAACTCTATTGAAATAAGACAGAAATAACATATGAAAATGAATAGAAAGCAATAAAGTAGGTCAATATGGAAATCAATGTCTAATCAGGTTAAGTATCTATCACAGTCTATATATATATCATGTAGATAGAATAAGTCATGCTAGGTTCAGTGTACAATCAGGTGTCTATTATAACATGTATATATCCATGTTCAGTCTGTAATGTCAATGTAAGATTTCAGTTTTGTTATCAATTATGTCAGGGAACACCAATTGTCACCTGTAATAGACGCATCCCATACTACGTCTACCACCCGTGTCAATCGAAGTCCTAAGTTATTAAAACTGATCGGTTGAAGATATTGTCCATACTTTTAGATGGGTTTCGTACATACCCGGAACCATGGCCTAATCACCTGGCACTGAACCAAGTCCTACCGCTAGGTAGTCAATAATAATAACAATATAAACAATACGGGATGTCAGTCATCCCCCAAAACCCTGCAGTGGAATCTATTTCAGTTGCGCAACCTGTACCCTAGGTCCACCTAAAATACAGACATTATCTCCTCCATTAATTTTCTCAATCCCAGTATAAGTTGTCCATTTATATTGTTATTTAGATCAATTAATATCCATGTTATTTCGATTACTGGGTTGATATGATGACAGTAAAAATATCAATGATGTAACAATAACAATGTGAATAGTTTTACCGTGTAAACGGTAAAACAATGGAACAATGCATGTGTTACAGTCTGACAGTATTTTCCCTGTAACTTTCAATAGCATGAATTAATACAATAACAAATCTGGATACTGCTCAATAGATAGTCTTATCTAGAACTGACCAATATCTTATCCATCTGCACTAAAATACAATAGTAACTGATCAATCAACTTATAATCTTGTTACAATCATCATGAACATCAAGTATCACTCCATGACAAAGTAATCTGGTGCAGTAAACCACCATCTCAGTGAATCAATAATCAGTTACCTTAATCATGTCGATCTACTCCAATCCTTTATATTATATGCACATCTATAATTTAGTCATCAAGAGACCCAACATAAATAATCATCCACCTCTAATCAATTTTTCCGGTCTCAAAACAATAAGCTAATTACTCAATTACCTTTAATCAATTTCTCATTAAACAATTCGATCAATACACTCCCACTTCAGTCAAGTTCAATCACAGATCCATATACCTATGTAATCATCAACTGTAATAAATATGAAATCCACGAACTCAGGCAAATTCAGTATACACTTATCTCCCAACCTCGGGTAATTAAAATAGACCATTATTCAAGATTCACTCTATTCTATCAGTCCAACTCTACTAATCAACTCATCGAAGTATTCACACATATAACTTTAATAATGGACCAATCAAATCCAGCATCCAAATCCAATCACCATCTAAGCTGTATCATAGATAGTCATAAATTCGAAATGGTAAAATAGGTTCACATGAACTGATAAGAAAATAATATCTCACACTCACCAAGAGGAGAATCTAGAATAATATCTCCTAACAGTCCAAAAGTCAGTCTAAGGTATACTATAAATAATCCTGAATCTGAAATGGTAAACAATCTATACATAAAAAATAGGTATAATCCATCATCCCAAGATCCAACTCTCTTACAGTGCATCAATCATAAATCAAGAGTCAATCGTCCCAATAGTATCAACAAAATATAGAATCAACAGTCTGTCTTCCTGGAATTTTCATCTCATTACTTATAGATAAATACACACTCGATTCAGTCTATCATAAACTCTAATATGGTTGTCTGGGGTAGTAAAACAATTACTTAATATATATATATAGCGTGCATATACATGAACCACAACTAAGAGGTACGAGTGATAACCAGACATGAACAGTAATTCAAACGGTAAATATAAATGAATGAAATAAACATTCACAAGAAACGACACGATTTTGTATCCAAATCGTTGTCTGCTCTTCAGTGAACGAACCAATACAAATCTCCAATCAACCATTAACTGATAAACATTTGTACAAACCATAGGGAGGAAGCTTTAAATCCAATGAAGGGTAAAGGATATGAGTCGATGAAAATGATTCATATCACTGCTGGCATCCTTTCCCAGTAAACTAAGGCGTCTTTTCTCATATTTGCAACAATTTAACAACAGAGACCTATACACTGGTGTAAGAGAGTTCAAGACATTAATAACATAAAGTTATGCCTTTAAAGTTATATAACAAGTATGATCATCAACTTCCCCTCAAGCTAGACTAGAGAACACATCTTTAAATCAAGAAGTCTTAATAAAAGGAATGATCATAAATAGACAGCTGTCAACTTAAAAGCAAGCCTCAATAAGTAGGCACCAAATCCTTGTCAATGCAACAATGGACCAAAAGGCATGAAAGAAAAAGGCTAATTGGCATCTAGATGCATATACCAAGAAGAAACAATCTGGATAAATGAAAAGCATTAAGGGAAAAGGTTGTAATAAAAATCTTTTTCAAGTGTGTGTATAGAAGTAACACAGAAGGTTTTAAAAAAAAAAGAATATCATGATCTTAAATGAAATAGAATATCTTTTGTTGATATCTGAATCAAATTCCTTGTAGATATAGCATGAATCACTGGGCAGCTTGCCTCATTCCCAAGTTACTAAGTAACCAAATAAAATAAGAAAATACCATGCTAGTTTGTTGGTTCAAATAAAGTTTAGGATGTCGCTATATCGTCCACTACAGAAAACAGGTGATAAATGCTCTCCGGCATCTTGGACCTACAGAAGTAAGCTTTGCAGGCCTCCAACTTTGGTCCTTGGGAAGGCTCCGGCGGGGTCGAGGGAGAAGACGGAGGTCACGGTGAGGTGGAGAGGGACGCCGGGGTGTTAATCAACGGAACGGGGCTGCCGGAGGGCCTCGCGGAGCTCGCTGGAGGGGGCTTGGGGCTGCTGAGTGCTGGTTTGAGGTCTCAGGTTGGTGCTGCTCTGTTGTGCGCGGCCAGCAAAGGGAAGGCCAGCCATGAGTGTGGATGTTACCGCGGAGTACTCGGGGGTCTTGGCTGTGATGCATTAGAGCTTGTGAAGAAGAAGGCCAGGGGGTGTGGTTGTGGAAAGATGGGGGTGAAGGCCTGGATGATGGGGCGGCTGAGGGTTCAGGGTGATGAAGAAGGAGGCGACAAGATGGGATGGGATTAATTTAGGATTAGGGTTAAGTTAGGATTAGGGTTAAGTTAGGATTAAAGGAGATTATAAGGGATTTGGTTATTTTAGATAGGATATATATTTAGGTTGGGATTTGATCTAGTTGTTTAGATTGGGATTTGTTAGTTGTGATTAGGATTATGTTAGGGAGTGTATATTAGGTTTTGGGTTAAGAAAGGGTATGGATCAAGTTATAGGGTAATGGGTTAACGATTTGGATCTAATTGGTTGGTGGGCTTGAATCATGGGCTCAAAGAATTGGGCTAGGAAAAAGGAATGGGTATGGGATGTAAATAAGAGAAGAATAGAAATAATAATAATATAATAGTTAATAATAATACATAATAATTTAAAATAACAATGATAATTAACAAAAAAAACATTAATAATATTGTAGAAACATATTAGTCAATGTTAATAATGATACATGATTCAAATTAAATTAAATAAAATAGAAATACAATATTTTAGGTAGGGAGTATTACATTCTACCCACCTTATAAAAATTTCGTTCTCGAAATTTTAATAAAGCAGGGAATGATAAAAATTAAGTTAAAAGAGAAGATAAAGCATTCGCGTCGCTTCTCACTACATCATGGGCTAACCACGCTTCCGCAAAGCATTGTGATCTCTGTTGCTGGCTTCAACATAGAGTGAATAATTCCAAGAGACAAAATCAGGGAAAAAGTCTAGAGGAGGATAGGAATCAATATGAAAATCCGGATTACTCTAGAAGAAGAGAGGTAATTGGGATATCAAAAGATCAAAGAGATGGATTCCAAAAGGAAGAACAATTAATTCCAAGGGGAGTTAATATCATAACGGATAGTATATGTATATGGAGGAGGATAGGAATCAATATGAAAATCCAGATTACTCTAGAAGAAGAGAGGTAATTGGGATATCAAAAGATCAAAGAGATGGATACCAAAAGGAAGAACGATTAATTTCAAGGGAGTCAATATCATAATGGATAGTATATGTATATTACAGTGTAACTATAACTCATTTCAAGTTACCGGTAAGAACTAGGTTCTCTGTATCAAAAATCGATCGTCGAACCAGGCTCTGATACCAAAAAAACCTGTCACACCCCGCATCCCAAAATACGTGAAAATGGAGTCACGACGAGAGTCGGCAACGTATATACGGCAGAAGAATACCCCACACATATACATTAAGCCTAAAGTAACCTGAACAAGCTAAATAATCTACCATGATAAATCAATATCACTGCAGTAATACATATATGTCTATACATGATCTCAAATGAAATAAGAAATGAAATAGAAGCTAAGTGTGATATACAAGAATTAAAGAATAATAGCAGGAATAAAGAAAGGCAAGAATATCAGAATAGGTAGAGAGAGACTCCAGCTCCTCGCAGCATGTACAATCTCAATGAAACCTGATCAAAGAATAAAACACCCAATATATGGACGTGCAAATCTAGGGTCATCAGAAAGTGACCTAATGAATGTGTAAAATAAAAGAGGAAGGTGATTCGTTCATATAAACAATGTGTACATAATGACAAACTGTACTGGAATATGACAGAAATAACATATGAAACATGAATAGAAAGTAATAAAGTCAGTCAGTACAGAAATCAAATGTCCAATCAGGTCAAGTGTCTATCACAGTGTATATATATCATGTAGGTAGAATAAGTCATGCTAGAGTCTACTGTACAATCAGGTGTCTATTATAACATGTATATATTCACGTTCAGTGAGTAATATCAATGTAAGATTTCAGTTTTGTTATCAATTATGTCAACAAACACCAATTGCCACCTGTAATAGACGCATCCCATACTACGTCTACCACCCGTGTCAATCAAAGTCCTAAGTTATTGAAACTGATCGGTTGGAGATGTTGTCTATGCTTTAGGTAGGTTTCGTATATACCCAGAACTACGACCCAATCACCTGGCGTTGAACCAGGTCCTACCGCTAGATAGTCAATAACAATAACAATATGAACAATACGAGATGTTAGTCATCCGCTGGAGCCCTGCAGTGGAACCATATCTCGGCTGCCAACCTATATCCTAAGTTCACCTAAAATACAGACGTTGTCTCATCTATCAATTTCCCCAATCCCAGTGTAAGTTGTCCATTTATATTATTATTTAGATCAATTAATATCTATGTTATTTCAATTACTGGGATGATATGGTAACAGTAACAATGTCAATGAAGTAACAATGACAATGTGAACAATATTACCGTGTAAACGATAGAATAATAGAACAATGCATGTGTTACGGTCTGACAATATTTTTCTAATAACTTTCAATAACATGAATTAATACAATAACAAATTCAGATACTGCTCAATAGACAGTCTCATCTAGAGCTGACCAATATCTCATCTATCTGCACTAAAATACAATAGTAATATCCATCAACTTATAGTCTCATTACAATCATCATGAACATCAAATATCACTTCATAGCAAAGTAATCAGGTGTAGTAAACTACCGTCTTAATGAATCAATAATCAGTTACCTCGATCATGTTGATCTACTCCAATCATTTATATTATCTGCACATCTATACTTTAGTCATCAATATATCAAAGACCAAACATAAATAATCAGCCACCTCTAATCAATTTTCTCGGTCCCTAAATAATAAGCTAACTACTCAATTACCTCTAATCAATTCCTCATTAAACAATTCGATCAGTACACTCTCACTTCAGTCAAGTTCAATCACAGATCCATATACCTAGGTAATCATCAACTGTAATAAATATGAAATCCACGAACTCAGGCAAATCCAATATACACTTATCTCTCAATCTCGGGTAATTAAAATAGACCAATATTTAAGGTTCACTCTATTATATCAGTCATCTACTCAATCCTTTATATTATCTGCACATCTATCCTTTAGTCATCAATATATCAAAGCCCAACATAAATAATCAGCCACCTCTAATCAATTTTTCCGGTCTTAAAATAATAAGCTAACTGCTCAATTATCTCCAATCAATTCCTCATTAAACAATCGATCAATACACTCCTACATCAGTAAGTTCAATCATAGATCCATTTACCAAGGTAATCATCAACTTTAATAAATATGAAATCCACGAACTCAGGCATATCCAATATACACTTATCACCCAACCTCGGGTAATTAAAATAGACTAGTATTCAAGGTTCACTCTATTCTATCAGTCCAACTCTGCTAATCAACTCACCCAAGTATTCACACATATAACTATAATATGGACCAACAAATCTAGTATCCAAATCTAATCACCGACTAAGCTATATCATAGATAGTCCCAGATTCAAAATGATAAAATGGGTTCACATGAAATGATAAGAAAATAATATCTCAGTCACAATCACCAATAGGAGAATCCAGAATAATATCTTCTAATAGTTCAAAAGTCAGTTTAAGGTATACTATAAGTAATCCTGAATCTAAAATGGTAAACAATCTATATATAAAATATATGTATAATCCATCATCCCAAGATCCAACTCTCTAACAATGCATCAATCACAAATAAATAGTCAGTCATCCCAATAGTATCAACAAAATATAGAATCAACAGTCTGTCTTCCTGAGATTTGTTGGCCCAAAGGCCATTAGCCCTAGTTTTTATAATAACAAAATATATGTAGTTATGCTTTTAACAATTTTGTTTAACAAAGTTTCAGGTTAACTATTTGTTTCATTTGGGCTCCATCACAAGGCTCACACATTTGGAAGCCAAGAAGATGTAGATCCCAGAGCCTGAGCACATAAAAGAGCTCAAGGATCAAGTATACTAGAGAAGACTATATCAAGATTTGTATTTTTACTTTTTGTATTTTAGATAGGATTTATAGTCGGTTGTTAAAACCAAGATGATATAGGTTGATAGCTCTTAGGATTGACACACACACATATTTCATACTCTTATTTGTTTTTAAAAAGAGTTCATAACTATTCTCTTTATCATTTTCAACATCGAGTTTCAGAAAAACGAGTTTCGGAGAAATTGAGTTTTCGATTTAGAAAAGTGTTTTTACAAAATATAGTTCTAATTTTGTTTTGTGTTAATCTATGATCACACACTAGTTCTACAAGTCTCTAGAACTCTATTTTGTGTTTAAAGATCAAAAGCTATTTTGTCAGAAAAAGATTGGCTTCAAAAAGATTTCAATATCTTGCCTTTGGCCCTTAGTCGGTCGACCGACCGGTCGACCATAGGCAGAGCAAAATTGCTCTGACATGCACCAAAGTGCATTTATGCACTTCAGTCGACTGGGCGATCGACCGACTGCAAGAGCGTTGCTCCTGGTTGGGTCTGGTCGACCACCCCGGTTGACTCACAGACAATTTAGCTCTCTGGTTGGGAACAACGGTCGACCGACCGGTCAACCGCTATCCCAATGGTCAGAAATCTGACCGTTGTCAGGTCAACCGACAGAAGACTTTACTTCTGGATTTTTTTCCAACGGCTATATTCTGTTTTGTTTTTTTCTAGATCTTTTCTCAATGACTCTTTTGGGTTTTCTACTCATATTTTCATTCCCAATAAATAGTGAGACTGTAGAAAAACCCTCCAATAAGATTTTTAAAGTTTAGATCAAGTTTTTACAAGTTTACATCAAGATTTAGCTTTTTCTTAAAAGGTTTTCTTTGAGCCAAAATTTCATATTCTTGATTTTTAGTTTGAGTCTTCCCTCTACATATTTACAAGCTATTTTCACTACACAATTTCAAAGAGTTTCGCCTCCTAATCTTGGTTATAGGATTGTGCTTGTGAGCCATTTATGATCAAGTGAAGATCACTGATTTTCTTCTATTGAGAAGTTGTAGAGGTTGCGGCCTCAAGTGAGCTAGTGAGTTCTGTGTTGGTGTTGCGGCACCACGAGAGAGGACTTGTGTGTCTATTGAGTTCTACTGAGAACTTGTAATGGTTGATGATCTAGTGAGATCGGTCATAGTGAGAATCCTTCATAGTATTGAAGGGCAGGGACGTAAAGCAGTGGTTCGAATATCGGAACATATCATCGTGTTTGCGATTGCATACTCTTTCTCTCTTCACTCTACTCTCTCATTTTACTTGCATACTTATATTGTTTACTGATTTGCAAGTATTTCTTTTGTTATGATTGGTATTTGCTAGGTTTCTAGCAAGTAAATTTTATTCCGCATTATTTTTCATTTAATATAGCCATCACACATTCATCCTCTAGGTGATTTACAATTGGTATCAGAGCCTAACCCTAGTTTTGATTTAACTATCTTAGGGAGATCATTTCATTTGGATATATTCATTTGTTGCATTTATTATTTTTCTGTGCACTTATACTTATTTCCATGGCATCACACGACTTCTCTAGCATCAAGTCCCCACCAAAATTTGATGGGTTGAACTTACCCATTTGGAAGGTCAAAATGAACCTATTCCTTAAGTCTCTAAGAGTTAGAGTTGCCAAAGTCATTACCAAAGAATTTGTTGAACCTCACCATGATGAGGATACATGGTCCGAAGCAACCGCTAAGGACTATGAGGCCAATGCTAAAGCCCAATGTACACTTATACAAGCATTAAATGATGATGATCGTTCTCATGTAATTAATTGCAAATCCGCTTATGAGGTTTGGAATGATCTTATCATTACTCATGAGGGGACGTCGCAAGTCAAGAGATCTAAAATTGACTTGCTCCGTTCTCAGTATGAGAATTTTTATATGCTTGAAAATGAAAGTATCGATGAGATACTTGCTCAGTTCATTAAGATTACTAATGGATTATCTTCTTTAGGTGACACCATTGACAATGGCCAAAAGATTAGGAAGGTCATTGAGCTCTTCCCAAAGATTGGGAAGTCAAAGCAACAACCCTTAAGGAGCTCAATGATAGAGAGGAGATGGACTTCTCCGACTTCATTGGAAATCTCAAAACCCATGAGATCGAAATGAAAGTGAGAGAAGAAAGGGAGACTCCAAAGAAGAAAGCGATAGCTTTCAAGGCTATTTCATCATCCTTTGATGAAGAAGAATCATCAAAAAATGGTGATAAGGACTTTGCTATGCTCATCAGGAAAGTGGGCAAGATGTTTTATAAAAAGAAAAGACAAAGTAACTTTCAAAGAGGAAGGCATCAAGGGAGATTCAAAAAGAAGATGGAGGAGATGGGTTCTTGCTTTCATTGCAAGAAGACGGGCCATCTAATTGCGGATTACCCCTCACTTCAAGTCACTACCTCCAAGAACATGCATAAGAAGAAGAAGGCAATGCTGGCCACTTGGGATGATTCAGAAACGAATTCCAAAAAGGAGATTGATGTCGCACACGTTTGCTTCATGGCAAGTGGAGAGGAAGCTTCCATGGTAAATTTCGAAACCTCTTTAGAAGATAGCGATTTAACTATGGATGAACTTGCATAATTTTTTGAAGAATTGCAAAATAGATATGAAATTACTCTTGCACAAATTAAAAAATTGAAAAATGAAAATGATTTTCTAAAGAATAAGCTAGAAATTGTTTTTAAAGAGAAAAATGACTTATCCATTTCTTTTGAGAAAATAAAAATTGATTTTGATAAATACAAACTTATTTGTAAGGGTAAAATCCCTAATTTAGATATCCAAAAATGTATTGATGTTTTGGATACCACTTTGAAAAAGTGTGCATTTAACATGAATAAATTTGCTTTTATGTTTCCAAAGGGAAAAAACCCAAAGGAAATATACACCTCATTTATCTAACACATACTATGGAAACATGCACAATATGCACATGCATATACACATCAACATAAGTATGCTTTCATCTATGGCAAAGTGTACACATATGCACATTGTGGCCACAGAGACCATTTAGCAAAATTTTATTATGTTAAATTAAACATGTTAAATAAAAATGTTTGGGTTCGAGAAAGTACTAAACCTATAGGACTCAAAAAGATTTGGGAACCAAAAAATTCACCAAACTTGATTGATATAGGTGTGTCCTCCTCCTCCAAGAGTTAGGGGAGATGGTGCCTTGGTGGTGGATGCATCGAAACTCAAAGGATCAACCGTCACATTGCATCGCTATCAAGAAGCACCTATTTTAGAGATTGCCCATGGTTTGATAATTTCTCTACTTGAAAATTTCATTTCTAACTAGATCTATACATGCGTAGGATTAGCCAGTTTTTCTTTTGTGGTAATACGTTTTAGTTGTGAATCCATGCCTATTTTTGTTTTTATGGCTTACCTATATTTGGGCTAGTTCGTTAACATTACTTTTGTTTTTACTAGCCTATGATTTGCTTGCTCATGTGTAGAATATTTTTCCATGGTCACTTGGTTGATAGATATCTTTGCATAAATGTGTATATAGATTTATTTATTTTCTCATATACATGTATGTATACACACACACACATATTATCTATATATCTATCATGTGATTGGGTACTGTATTTAAATCACATTTAAGCAATAAATCAAGATAGCAATTGTGCGTCTCAACTCTTATCTAGAGGAATGATGAGGAGAAGTTCAGAACCCGTTAAGGGTATTCGACTTCAATATCTTTTTTTTAATAGCTTAATATATGATTAATTATTGAAAAATATATTGTTAATAAAATAATAAAAAATAAATATGTTTTGATATCATTTTCATGTGTTTTTCATGCCTATAAGATATTTGGTGTTATTTATCTATTTTTATGTATAAATATATACATCCTAAAATCCTATTTTTTAGGACTATTTTTGGGTTGTCCCAGTCGACCGACCGGTCGACCGAGTTGACCTAAAATAGGTCCGGTCGACCGAGCGGCCGACCGAGGGAACCTGAAATCTAAAAAAAAAAATTAGGCCTTAGCTGATCAATCGACCGGTCGATCGACTGTAACCGAGTTGCTCTCGGTTAGAGCCCGATCGACCGTGAGTCAGTTCTGGCTGTGTTTTACCCATTTTAAAACCCTAAAATCTCAAATCTTTTTCACTTTTCTCCTCTCCACCATTTCTCTCCTCTTCTCCACCCTATTTCCCTTCCTTCCACCCCTCCAAACCCTTCCAAATCTCAAATTAATACTTCAATTTGGTGGGATCTCTCCTCAAAACCTCATATCTATTTGATTTCAGGACAATTTTTGGGTTCTTCAAGGTATAACCTCTAATCTCTCAAAGTCTTCTTGATTTCATAGTTCTCTAGAAATCTTTCTATATATATCGTGCCAAATCCTTATTTATCATCTTCACCATGTCAAAAAGGGCTAGATCTGAGAAGGGTAAATAGCCCGAGCTTTCTTCTAACCCTTTTGTTTCTTAAAATGCTTCTCATAGATTTTAAGTGATTCATAATATGCATTCTGGTAGAACTGTTGTGCTTGCTGATTTTGAGCACCTGAATCTAGCAAGCATTTTGAACACCGGCTCCCTTGAATATCTCATTACCATTAAGGAGCCCGTTTATCCTGAGCTTGTGCACTATTTTTACTCTCATCTGACTTTCCAAAATAATCATGTCAGATCTAGGGTTCTGGATAAGGACATTAATATTTTTCTAGATCGATTTGCCCATCTGCTACACCTCTCCTGTGAGGGTGTAGATATTTATAATGTTGATCTCTATGATTTTAAATATCCTGACGGTGAATCTGCCTTAACCCATCTCTTCCACTTCACGATGATGACAACCCCGCTTTAGTTAGGAATGAGGAGGTAAAATATTATACACTTACCGTCCAAGTCTTAGCCAAAGTCGTGTTCTATTATCTCCTGCCAAAATCAGGAGAATATAGTCATGCACGGGGTTCTGCTCCCATCTTGATCTATTGCCTTCTAAAAGGCATTAAAGTTAACATTCTCTAGCTCATCATCGATTATATGGCTTTTGAGCACCTCCTGATCCCAAACTGGCACTTGCCATTTGCGATGCTCATTACACACCTCCTCAAGCAACTAAAATTTGATCTTTCTGTTGAACGGTCCATCGAACCATCTGTTGATATCAATAACACTCTCCTAAAGAGGATGCGTGCTAGGGAGCATGCTCCTGCTCCTCAGCCCCCTCCTATCATTCCTGCTGTTGCCCCTAGATCTCTTCAGCCTCCATTGATCCATACACAACCCTCTCTGCTCAGCTTCGGGAGCATGATCTGAAGATGATCGCAAATTTTCAAAGGATGGAGCACAGAAATGATAATGACCTGCAGTACATCTGCGCTTCTATTCGCTATCTCCAGACTTGTGTCGACGAGACCTACAATAGGAACGCTTGGCTTGTTCCACTTTTGAGATGCCACTCGCAGCCCCTTCCTAAATCGGGTCCTCCGTTTGACACTTGGGTACCTCCTCCAGCTCCTTTCAAGGCACCTGCTCCTCTTGAAGATCCCGACTTTAAGGAAGATTGACCCCTTTTGTTGATGACAAAAAGGGGGAGAGAGATCTATGGAGTTATCTTGGGAGTTTTTATTTGAGTTTTTATTTATGTACTTTTTATTTGTGGACATGTAATATTTGGTGGACAGGTGGTTTTACATTGCAGTACTTATTTTGCGGTATGAAACTGGTTTTGAGGTTGGCATGAATCTCTGTATGGACAAATTTATTTTATGATATCACTATTGTCTTTCGGAAGTTATGCATCTCTTTCTTTCTGTTTATATATATGATACATATCTTCTATATGTGAATGTGGTATGTTTGTATTTTTTTTGTATCCTTTGTAAACCAACCATTTACCACTTATTTTGGAGGTTGGAGGTTATTGGTTGTTGGAAAAAGTTGTTTGTAATTCTGTATTCTTGGTATGTATAAATGGGTTGTGACTGAATTTTCCTGCACACAAAATATTATATGTTAGTTTTAAGAATAGATGTGCAAGTCTCAGTTCTAATCCGCGGTAGCAGGGCTATGCGGGTCGTGATCCTCAGGGAGGGACAGCGATGGAAGCGTTAAGCAAGTTTCTCTAAAGTTTTTATTTTTATTTGTTAAGTTAGAAAGGAAGTGGTATTTACAATGGGTGGTAGAAAAGAATATGGAGATGAGTTGTATTTAATCTACAAAAAAGAAAAGAAAAGAAAAAGAAAGAAAACTTATCTCTTTAGTCTGCTTGCCTTCGATCCTTTTGCGACGACTTACTTTTTCTCAGAAGATTTGCAAGTATGGCGTATAGGATGTTCGTCGCCATAAGCCATCAAGGGATCTTCGTTGGCTAGGCAGTCTCGAAGCAATCGGATCTCACGGATTACAAGTCATCAGAGAGAAACAATGACATAGAACAAGATTAGAAAAACAAAGATAAAGCGAGAATAAAGAAACAATGAAACAAGAATAAAAACAAACCAACCTCGAGCAGATTTTTATTAACAATGGGGGAAAAATAAAAACTTACACCGATGTCACCTCAGTACAAGTATGATTCCTTCCTCCATGAAAGCATCTCCACTCTCAGTTACAAAATTTACAAAATAAAATCTAACCTAAAACCTAAACCTAGCTTTTGGCCCTTGGCTCTTCGCTGGACGCTTTCTGTGTTGCATCTACAGGGGTATTTATAGGAGTTGGAAGATGTAGAGTCCTAGTACAACTCTCCCAAAAAATCTTATCTCCAGACTTGTGGCACTTATCCATAGAAGTTCAAATCAAATCTGTCCTGCAATTTATTATCCTGTTGATCGCCGAAATTGGCTTATCTACGGACTGAATTGGAAAGTTTGATCAACATAAGAGTTGTAGGGCTTCAAGTCTTCTTTCTGGAGCATTTTGAATCATCGGATTTGCATATCTGTAGCAAAAGTTATGATCTGAATACTAAACATGTACAGTCTGAATCCGAATTTATCTTTAAACTCTTTCCTGCAAGCATTTAGGGTTGAATAGAAGTCTATCCTTCCCTCTTCTTTGTATTTGCAACTTTGGCCCTTATGTATTTGCACTTTTGACATTTGGTATTTGCACTTTTACACCTGGGCTTGGACTTGGGCTTGGATATGGGCTTTGGGCTTCATTAAGCTTTATTTCTTATTAAAATAATACTTCGAGGCCTGCACACATTAAATAACGAAATATTAATAAATGTGCATTATAATATAAATAAATGTGCAAATGTGATGGTATATATGATGATAATTATGCATTTTTCACTACCGATCACACCCCCACACTTATCTTTTTGCTCGTCCTCGAGTAAAAATCAAAAAGAAAGAGAAAAATCTAACCTAGCTAACTCACTTTCGTAGGAATCACGGTTGCACTTAGCATGTGCAACAAGCCGTTAAACCCTAGGTTACTCTAGAGGACGAGTGTTGTCTCGTGAGGGTTTTCAGCGGATTACACCCACAAAATCTATAAAAAGGAAAATATTTGAATTATTATTGAAGAGACTAAGTAGTCTATAAGTTTTAGGATTATCATTTTTATTCATTCTTCAAACCTAGTCTTTATAAAGTCAATTGTTATTCATTTTAGGTAAGGATTAAAATTGAATTTCTAATATAGTCTTTTTCGTTACCAAAAATCATATGCATCCTTATGAATTTTTACTAGCAATTCCTTAACTTGGACTCTTATGCCTCTTTATTATTTTATAACATCATCTAATTTTCTTTCGTGTAAGTATCAAGGCTTCTTGAGGCCCTCATACCTAACTAATTGACTATTAGATGTGTTAATATAATTTTTTTTTTTTTGGCATGTATAACTCATCTTATTTTCTTTCGTATAAGTATCAAGGCTTCTTGAGGCCCTCATACCTAACTAATTCACTATTAGATGTGTTAATACATGTATAATATTTCTTAGTTTTCTTAGGCTTTCTAATCCACCCATGTAGCGAACTTAAAGTCGATGACTCCCAAACCGGTTGGCTTTAGGGCACCAGGTGAGAAAACACCCCGCGGACTCAAATTCGAGTGAACTAGGCCCCAAAACTAAGGACTTTATTTTATTTACTCACCTTTAGGCATGAATACTTATGCTTCTTGAGGCACATGTATCAGCTTAATTGGTGATTTTTTTTCTCTTTTTTTTCTTTTTTTTTATGAGGCACAAGGTCTTTGTCTTAGAATCCTAGATATGCATTTGGTATGCACATTTCATTAAGGTAAAAATCAAGACTAATTATTTATTCAATTTCTCCTCCTATACCTAAAATTTAAACAATTTATTTATTTTGACCAAGTTTTTAGAAATCATAATCATGATTTTCCTAATTCTTAAAACTAACTTAGATTTCTTTCAAAAAATAAGTCAAAGTATTATCCTTTTTATAAATTTTTTTTTTTTTAAGTTTTTTTTTTCTAGTTTTTACTTATGTTAGTATGTTAGTAAAGCCCACCCCCACACTTATCTCATGCATTGTCCTCAATGTATGAATGAATGCATATATGCATGAAACAGAACAAGGGAAAGCGGAAGTTACCTTAGGGTGGTGGTTCCGGAGGTGGTCTAATTGGTCCACGAAATGCGGCCCAAACAAGATAACGTGGTAGTTCACGGGACCTACCTTTATTGACCTCTTTTTTATTTACATATTTACAGTCCCCAGAATGAATAGGATCATGGAAGATCCTCTCGTGAAACTTACTCCCTTTACATGACCAGTCCTGAAAAATTATCACAGAGTCATGGTCTATACCTATGTCCAACAAAAGAATGTGACTTGGTAAAATGGTTGACTTGGACTCAAGAATGATAGGTTCAGGATCTAATACCGACTCAGGAAAGAAACTCAATCAAGTAAAGGTTCAGGAGTCGGGCTAGGATCAAGAAGTGGGTCCAAGTCGAGAAATTGAAACTCAAGTCTACAATCATTTTCCCACAATGGAATGTGACTCAATGTTGGTGATTCAAGTTCAGGAATGATAGGTGTGGGAATCAAAACTGACTCTAAAATATTACCTAAGTCGGGTAACAAAACAGGAGTCAATAATGATTCGGGAATTTGAACTTGATCATAGATTTGGGAATCTAGGTCACATATCTCATTAGTTTCAATCTCATAAAAATGGGAACTTGCCAATTTTTCCATGGGACTTTCAAAATTGCACAATTGGTCAAGTTCAAAATGATCATCAAAAATGGGTGATTCAATTTCATGATCTATGGGTATGGGAATAAATGTTGGCTCAGAAAATTGGTCCAAATTGGGTAAGGATACTGGAGTCAACATAGATTCGAAGATGGAAACTGAATCGCAAAGTTGGGGATCGGGTTCACATTCATAATCTAATTCAATCTCATTGAAATTAAAACTAGCCAATTTGTCCAAGGATTGGGATTGAGCAAGTTCATATTGATGTGATGAAATTGAATTTTGATCAAGGTCTTCTAAACAGAATGATTCTTGGTTCCTATCAAGATGCTCAAGAATGTTTGAAAGTCTAGAAATTTGATCATTCATTGTATCTTGCAACCGATCCACTTTTTCTTCTAACCCATCGAATAGATCAATGGAGGACTGAAACCTTGGTGATGTGGGAAAAGACGTATATGAAGATAATGGTTGAACAGGTGGTTGACCATATGGCTCAGGGGTGTTGAATTCCTATTGACTCTGTGAAGAGTAGTGATGATTATTCCAATCTTGTTCATAGTATTGGGACTGGGGCATGTAATGATTCGGATAAGACCAATCTAGCACACTAGGTTGGTTAGAGTTATGATATGCCGGGTTGGTAATATCCGAAAAAGAGGTTGGTGTATAATATGGATCCTCATTAAAATTGAAAAAATTATTGTTATAGGCCATATCACACAAAGCAAACAAAAGAAAAACAAACAAAAAAGAAAATTTCTAACCTAAGTTAGGGTAGACCTAGACCTAGACGACTCCTAACTGGTTAGACTGTCCACGGGAGGTAGGGTGTAGACTTTGACCACAAGTTAATCAGCCAGGTCGGGGCAAGAGTGGTGGGAGGTTTTCCGTCAAAGACGTTCCTTAATTAAATAACCACCACACTTCGGGCTTTCGGCCCTCAATCCCCTTCCTAGACACTGATTTGGCAGGAGTCAACTTCCAACACCGTTCCCCCTTAGGATAATCTCCTAATTGAGTCCGAGTGTCCCTAGGGCCAACGTCTACTAATTTTTATGTTAGGCTTGGGTTAGTGAGTGCTCGGGATATGATTTTTGGGCTAAGGAAGGGTGATGAAATCTCCACCTTATCTTGTTAATGGGTTATGCCCTTAAGATGAATTAGTGCAAGTGTACAAGATAAATAGATAAGAATCACTCAATGCAGAAAATCAACCAAGAGATGAATCCTATTCTACATGCAATGCGTACGTACCTTGCTTCTCCAGCACTCTTCAACAGTAAAAAATAATTGAAAAGACACGTGCCTAATATGCAAACGTCTAATCACTTTTTATTTTTAACAACCAATGATTTACTGTTGAATTATTAGCAATTTACAGGTGTATCACAGAACAAAACAGAATAGAGCAGTAAGCAGTAATCTCAAATTTCAGCAATCTGCAAAAAACTGAATTAGTAGTTCACTGCACTTGCCGCGGATCCGCGGCTCTGGCCGCGTTTCCGCGGCAAACTTGCAGGCCCTCGTGCTCTGCCTTCGAGGGCAGAGGCACTGGGTTGCTGTATGTCCTTGCTGCTGCTCTGTTTCTGTTTCCTGTTCTCCAAACCTGCAAACAGAAAAGAATAAAGAATTCTTTAAAAATTAAATTTTTATTTTAGAGATAAACTTACCGTCCCTCCCCGGCAACGGCGCCAATTTTTAATTGAGATTTTATAGATTGAAATAAAGTTCAGAATTCTTAGTCTCAATGCGAATCCGCTGTAGCAAGGGCTCAAGCGGGTCGTGATCCTCAGGGAAGGATGCGATGAAAGCTTTTCGACTCGATTCCTCTGTATGCTTCAAGTAAGAAAAGAGAGATTAGATTGGTGATGAAAATATGAGATTAAAGACGTGGTTTTGCTGATCTTCTACCACAACCCTATTGTAAATTAAAGAGCTTGATCTTCATCTTAAGATTGATATGATTCACCCTAGGTTATTACAAATATATCAAGCAAGAAAAATTAATACACGATTCTAACTAAGTTGCATTATTCAAAAACCAACTATGGTTCATCCTAACATCTAGGTACAGCCTAATAGAAGACTAATCTCAAATTTATGCTGTCCTAGTTCTTAAGTTTGAAGTCATGAAAAGTTCTTTTAACATGCAACCTAGATTAAGATTTTAAGTATTTTTTAATCTTCCAGAATTAGTTGCCTTTAAACCTAGGGTTTCTAGAGATGTTCATTAATCAGATCAAGTTTTAATTGCTCTAGGGTTGCTTTAAGAATCTCAGCAAACCACTAAGAGGATTAGTTCTTCATCATTATTTTTTTTTCTTTTCAAATTATTTATATATATTTTTTTATTTTTTATTTAATGAGAAAGATTGCAAAATAAAGAAAAAGAAAGCAAGAAGAAATCACAGATTGAAAATCAAAGAGATCACAAAAAGAAACAAAATTTGTAGAAATTAAAAGAGAACAAAAGAGTGACCTTTATTTCAGATGAATCTCCGGTTACACAATCGTCTCCTTCTTCTCCACAACGAGCATGAAATAAAAATTACAACTTTAAATAAAAGTGGCTAAAGAAAACCCTAATCGTCTCTGCATGCACTGTACGTTGCACTTTGCAGGGATATTTATAGTGCAGAAGAAGATAGAGTCCCGGATGAAGTTGTAGACGAAGTCTGGTAGTCAGACTCATCCACTTTGCCGCGCCTTGCCGAGCGTCCGCGGCACTTTTGTGGCTTCTGGCCGCGCGCTTTGGCGCGTGGCCTCTCCTGGTCCGTCCATGTGGGCACCTGCTTCTAGAAGTTATATCCTGGCCTTTTAATCTGGAGTTTCGAGATAACTTAGTAATCAAGTTACCCTTAAACCAGATTTCTTCAAATCTTCCTCCCACGAATTTTCCTTCTTATCTAGGGTTTTCATCCTCATCCTGCAGGTGTTTAGGGTTGGATAAAATTCTATCCTTCCCTTATCTCTGATATTTGCAACTTTTAGCCCATGTATTTGCATTTTGACTTCTTGTAATTGTGCTTTTGCACCTGGGCTTCAAACATGGGCTTGGATCTGGGCTTTTGGGCTCTTTAAGCTTTATTTCTTATTAAAATAATACTTCGAGGCCTGCACACATTAAATAACGAAATATTAATAAATGTGCATTTTAATATGAATAAATGTGCAAATGTGATGGTATATATGATGATAATTATGCATTTTTCACTACCTATCAGGTTGCATAAAGCTTGATTGATATATCTTATTCATATGCCTTTATTGATGCATCTAACTTATATGTCACATTTTGATATATGCATGTGTTTAGGGGGAGCTTCGCTTGAAGTCTCTTCCCAAATTATTTCTGATAACTCCATGTGTTTTGTCATTATCAAAAAGGGGGAGATTGTTGGCCCAAAGGCCATGAGCCTTAGTTTTGATGATAACAAAACATATGTAGTTATTTTTTAACAATTTTGTTTAACAAAGTTTCAGGTTAACTATTTGTTGCATTTCGGCTCCATCACAAGACTCGCACATTTGGAAGTTAAGAAGATGTAGATCTCAGAGCCTAAGTACATAGAAGAGCTTAAGGATCAAGTATAGTAGAGAAGACTATATCAAGATTTATATTTTTTTTTTTTTTATTTTAGACAGGATTTATAGTTGGTTGTTAAAATCAAGATGATATAGGTTGATAACTTTTAGGATTGACACACACACACACACACATATTTCATACTCCTATGTGTTTTTAAAAAGAGTTCATAACTATTCTCTTTATCATTTTCAAAATCGAGTTTCGGAAAAATGAGTTTCGAAAAAAATCAGGTTTTCGACTTAGAAAAGTTTTTTTATAAAATATAGTTCTAACTTTATTTTGTGTTGATCCATGATTACACACTAGTTCTACAAGTCCCTAGAACTCTATTTTGTGTTAAAGATCAAAAGTTATTTTGTCAGAAAAAGATTGGTTTCAAAAAGATTTCAATATCTTGTCTTTGGCCCTTAGTCGGTCGACCGACCGGTCGACCGTTAGTAGAGCAAAATTGCTCTGTCAGTCGATTGCTCATGCACCAAAATGCATTTGTGCACTTCGGTTGACTGGGCGATCGACCGACTGCAAGAGCTTTGCTCTCGGTTGGGTCCGGTTGACCGCCCCGGTCGACCGATAGAGAGTTTAGCTCTCTGGTTGGGAATAAGGTCGACCGACCGGTTGACCGCTATCGCCAATGGTTAGAAATCTAACTGTTGGCGGCCGACCGGCCGGTCGACCGACAGAAAAATTTTCTTCTAGATTTTTTCTAACGGCTATATTCGGTTTTGTCTTTTTCTGGGTCTTTTCCCAACAACTCTTTTGGATTTTCTACTTATATTTTCATCCCCTATAAATAGGGGGATTGTAGAAAAATCCTCTAACAAGATTTCTAAAGTTTATATCAAGTTTTTACAAGTTTACATCAAGATTTAGCTTTTTCTTAAAAGATTTCTTTTGAGCCAAAATTTTATATTCTTGATTTTTAGCTTGAGCCTTCCCTCTATATCTTTACAAGCTATTTTCACTACACAATCCCAAAGAGTTTCATCTCCTCATCTTATTTATAAGATTGTGCTTGTGAGTCATTTGTGATCAAGTGAAGATCACATCTATTGAGAAGTTGTAGAGGTTGCGGCCTCAGTTGAGCTAGTGAGCTCCGTGTTGGTGTTGCGGCACCGCAAGAAAGGACTTGTGAGTCCATTGAGTTCTTGTGAGAACTTGTAATGGTTAACGATCTAGTGAGATCAGTCATAATGAAAATCCTTCATAGTGTTGAAGGCGGGGATGTAGAGCAGTGGCTCGAATCTCAGATCATATCATCATGTTTGTAATTGCTTACTCTTTCTCTCTTCACTTTACTCTCTTTCTATTTACTTTCACACTTATATTGTTTACTCATTTGCAAGTATTTCTTGTATTGTGATTGGTATTTTCTATGTTGCTAGCAAGTAAATTTTATTTTACATTATTTGCCATTTAGTATAGCCATCACCTATTCACCCCCTCTAGGTGATTTACAAGATTTTCATCTCATCACTTATCGAGTACTCACTCGATTGAGTCTATCATAAACTTTAACATAGTTGTCAGGGTAGTAAATCAATTACTTAATATATATAGTGTGCATATACATGAACCATAACTAAGAGAGTAATAACCAGACAAGAATAATAATTTAAACGGTAATATAAATGAATGAAATAAACACTCACATGATATGACATGGTTTTAGATCCGAATCACTGTCTGGTCTTCACTGCATGAATCGGTATGAATCTCCAATCAGCCATTAACTGATAAACATTTGTACCAAGCATAGGGAGGAAGCTTTAAATCCAATGAAGGGTAAAGGATATGGGTCGATAAAAATGATTCATATTACTACTAGCTTCCTTTCCCAGTAACTAAGGTATCTTTTCTCATATTTGCAACAATTTAAAAACAGAGACCTATACACTGCTGTAAGAGAGTTCAAGACATTAATAACATAAAGTTATGCCTTTAAAGTTATATAACAAGTATGATCATCAACTTCCCCTCAAGCTAGACTAGAGAACACATCTCTAAATCAAGAAGTCTTAATAAAAGGAATGATCATAAATAGACAGTTGTCAACTTAAAAGCAAGCCTCTATAAGTAGGCACCAAATCCTTATCAATGCAACAGTGGGCCAAAAGGCATGAAAGAAAAAGGCTAATTGGCATCTAGATGCATATACCAAGAAGAAACAATCTGGATAAATGAAAAAGCATTAAGGGAAAAGGTTGTAATAAAAATCTTTTTCAAGTGTGTGTATAGATGATTGCTAAAATAAAAGAAACAACCAATGAGTTTAAAAATGTACCGTGTAGCTTGTGGCTAACGGGTCGTGTCCACAAGGAGGGATGCGATGGAAGCTTTTCGATGAGTCATTTTAAAAACAAGGAATTTGTGTTCGTTTTTTTTTTTTTTAGGAAAAAGAGAATGTAAGGAAAAGAGATGAAAAAGAGAAATTTCAACTTTCAGAAAAGGATTTGGAGAAGGTGATTTGTAAAAAGCTTTAAGAGTTGTGATGTTGTCTTATAATATGAAATCAGATCTGGGCTTACTATCTTCCTACTCAACTGTTCATTCTTCTCTTAAAGTATTAAGTCCCTCAAGTCATCATTTGCAAATCTTAAAGTTGCTTTTCTTTAGAAAGCTTTGAGTAAAGCACATAAGATGCAGAAGATTTGAGTCCTTTTTCTTCAAGAAAGAGTGGAATCGGATATTAAAACATAAAGCGCGAAGAAGCAAGAATGAATTAAAAACGATTCACAAGAAGTTCAAGAAAGAGTGGTAAATCAAATATCCATACCCATCCTCATGTGCCTTCAAGAACACTTTAAAAAAGAAAGGCTTTTAAGGGAGGCATGCATATGAGTCATCGGGTCTTTTTCTTTGAAAAACAGAAGAGAAGAAAATAAGAGAGAGTTGATAGCTAGCCCAGAAAAAGTGTTTAGTTACTCATGGAAAACGAAGAAAACAACGACATAATATAAAGCATACCGTACTGCAAGTGGAAGAGAAATCGGCCCGACTGTTGTATTGATGTCACTTCAAACTCCAAGTACAAGCTCTCAGTCCTCTCTCTCACAAGTTTTTGAAACTGGACTAAAACTTAAAAAGCAAGATTACAACTTTCTTTCTAGCTAACAATGAACCTAGATCCTAAGAAAATAAGTGCAAAATTTAATCCTAGTCTTCGCTGCCTTTTTCTCTGCTGAAAGAGGTATTTATAGCCAAAAACCCACGAATCAGGATCCCGGGAACGTTGGGGGAGCAAACGCTCCCCAACTGAAATCAGTTGGCCGCAGAAACGCGGCTTGGGCCGCGTTTCTGCGGCCCTGGTGTGGCCAGGTGGCCACACCAAGAGGGGGGAGCTTCCTGGTATGAAGGGCTTCTCGCATATCTTACTAGTTTTCTTGTTGCTGCTTCAACCGCTGACTGAATCAGCTTTTGATTTTCTGGCTTTGATTCCTTGATTCAAGGAGGATTTTTCTCACCCCTTGATATGCCAAGATATAGCCTAGACTTCTTCACTTCGAATTTATTATGAATTAATTCAGAATAAAGTGGGCTTTTGGGCTTGTTCCTTATTTATTTCCTTGAGCATTGGGCCTACATTTAGCAAAGAAAAAAGACACTTATTAATATCATTTATTAGCAAATAAGTGTGGCAACGTGACAACATAAATGCAATGTATGTGACAAATCACACCCCCACACTTATCTTTTGCTCGCCCTCGAGCAAAACATCATACTAACTAGAATCAATTATTAGACCACTTTCGCAGGTCACTCGATTGCACTGAGCATGTGCAACAAGCCGTTAAACCTCTAGGTCACCCCCTAGAGGACGAGTTTTGTCTCGTGAGGGTTTTCAGCGGATTACACCCACAAAATCCAAAAAGGAAAAAGAAAAGGTTAGTATTTTTGAAAAGCTTTTTTTTTATATATATATATTTTGAAGGAGAAAATATTTGAGGTATATTTGTAAGATCTTAAGTAATCTATAAGTTATAGGAATATCAAATTTTTCATTCCTAAACTTAGTCTCCATTCAAAAACATGTCATCAATTAAAGTAAGGAGTCAATTTGTACTTCTCATCTAGTCTATTAATTTACCCTGATTCGTATGCACCATCGTGACTGTGAAGTTTACTAAGGGTTCTTCAACATTAACTCCCATGCCTCATATTTATTTATTTATATTTTTTTTGTGAACTTTTATTCCTCAATTTCATTTGGCTTTCTAATCTGCCCATGTAACGAGCTTTCAGTCGGTGACACCCAAACCGGACGGTTTTAGGGCATCAGGTGAGAAAACACCCTAAGGACCTAAACACCCGAGCAGATAAGGCCACGAAACCAAGGTTTTTATTTATACTATGTAACCCTTTTAGGCATGAATACTTATGCTTCATGAGGCATAAATATCCAGCTTAATCAGAGGATACACATTATTTATACGAGGTACCCCTTTTAGGCGTGAATATTTATGCTTCATGAGGCATAAATACCCAACTTAATCAGAGAATACCCTTTTTTTTTTCAAACTTGTCTAATTATCTTTTGCATAAATACTAAGGCTTGCTTAGGCCAAAGCACCTAGCTACTCAACAATTAGACTTGTTTTTTTTTTTTTTATAAGGCATAAGAGTCTCTGTTTTCAAACCCTAAGTGTGTAAGTGTATTTTGTGTGCATATGTCATTAAGGTAAATATCAAGACTAAATTACTTTCCCAAATTTCTTCCTGACCCTAAAAATCAAACAAGTTATTTTACTTCGACCAAGTATAAGAAATCCTAATTATGATTCTCCGATTCCTTAAAATCGACTTAAATTCTTACAAAAAATATATCAAAATATTGTCTACCCTTTTCAATTAAAAAAAAAATTTTTTTTAATTTTTTTTTTTTTAGCCATGTTAGAACCCTCCCCCACACTTATCTCATGCATTGTCCCCAATGAATGAAAGAAATGTATAAGTGCATGAAATAAAATGGAAAGGAGGAAAGTTACCAATACACTGGGTCAAAAAGACCCATTACCGTTTCATCTACCGGCACCGATTCCAAGAAAGGTTTAAGGCGTTGACCATTTACCTTAAAGTCATTTCCATTCTTGGGGTCACTAATCTCAACTGCACCATGTAGAAACACTGTTTTTACAACGAATGGCCCAGTCCATCGTGATTTCAATTTCCTGGGAAAAGATGAAGCCTAGAATTGTAGAGCAAGACTTTTTGACCAGGGACAAAGGTTTTTCTTATGATGTGCTTGTCATGAAAAATCTTCACTCTATCTTTAGTGATCCTAGCATTTTCATAGACCTCATTTCTCAATTCCTCCAATTCGGAAATTTGTAATTTCCGAAGGTCGCCGGCCTTATTCAAATCGAAATTCAACTGCTTGATTGCCCATAAGGCTCGGTGCTCTAACTCAACGGGCAAGTGATAAGGTTTGCCATAGACTAACCTATAGGGAGACATTCCTAAAATCGTCTTGAAAGCGGTCCTGTAGGCCCATAGAGCATCTACAAGTTTTAAGGACCAATCTTTCCAGTTTTGGTTCACAGTTTTCTCCAATATAAGTTTGACTTGTCTATTTGAAACCTCAACTTGCCCACTGGTTTGAGGATGATATGGTGTGGACAACTTGTGAGTTATGGCATACTTTCGCATAAGGGCTTCAAAAGATCTATTGCAAAAGTGGGTGCCATTATCACTGATGATAGCACGAGGGGTTCCGAAGCGGGAAAAAATGTTCTCTCTCAAAAACTTTATGACAACTTTGTTATCATTAGTTTTACAAGGAATGGCTTCTACCCACTTGGACACGTAGTCCATAGCAACCAATATGTATTGGTTTCCAAATGAGTTAGGAAATGGACCCATAAAGTCGATGCCCCAAACATCAAAGAGTTCTATTTCTAGAATTGGGTTGAGGGGCATCATATTTCGATGTGAGATCCTACCTACCATTTGGCATGTAGGGCACGTCTTGCAATAATCATAGGCATCCTTGAACAGAGTGGGCCAATAAAACCCGCTTTGTAGCACCTTTTCAGCAGTCTTGCGGGGACCAAAGTGTCCACCGCATGCAAGTTCGTGACAAAAGGACAGAACACTCCTAACCTCCTCATCGGGAATGCATCTCCTAATAATTTGGTCAGAACAGTACTTGAAAAGATACGGTTCCTCCCAAAAGAAATACCGGACTTAGGATAAGAACCGGTAAACATCATTTTTAGACCAATGAGATGGAGTTTGGTTTGTGACTAAGTAATTTACTATATCAGTAAACCAAGGTTCCCTAGAGATGGCTAAGAGATGTTCATCAGGAAAATCCTCATTGATGGGTAATTCGTTGCATGGAGAATTGGGAATCCATGAGAGATGGTCAGCAACGATATTTTCTACACCTTTCTTGTCTCGAATTTCGAGATCAAATTCTTGAAGAAGGAGGATCCAACGAATGAGTCGGGCCTTGGCATCCTTCTTCATCATGAGATACCTAAGTGCAGAATGATCGGTGAAGATGGTAGTTTTGGACCTTAGTAGGTAGGGACGAAACTTCTCTAAGGCAAACACTACTGCCAAGAATTCCTTCTCGGTCGTAGTGTAGTTCAGTTGAGCGTCATTGAGAGTCCTACTAGAGTAGTAGATCACATGCTGCTTGTTATCAATACGTTGTCCTAGGACAGCGCCTATGGCAAAATCAGAAGCATCGCACATAATCTCAAACGGCTTAGACCAATCCGGGGCAGATATGATTGGTGCAGAAATCAGCTCTCTCTTAAGCTTCTCCTAAGAAGTGATGCAGTCAGCATCGAAGTGAAGGGCACATCCTTAGCTAACAGATTAGTCAAGGCCTAGCAATTTTGCTAAAATCCTTGATAAATCTACGGTAGAAACCAGCGTGTCCTAGGAAGGATCTAATGTCCTTAACGCATTTGGGCATGGGAAGCTTAGCAATAACCTCGATTTTGGCTCTATCCACTTCTATTCCTTTCTGGATATTTCATGACCCAAGACATTTCCATGTTTCACCATGAAGTGGCATTTCTCCCAGTTTAGTGTCAAATGTTTTTCAGCACAACGTTGGAGGATAAGTTCAAGATGGTGGAGACATTGAGTGAATGAATCTCCGTAGATGGAGAAATCATCCATGAAGATTTCTAAGAAGCGCTCTACCATGTCAGAGAAAAGACTCAACATGCAACGTTGAAACGTTGCTAGGGCATTGCATAAGCCGAATGGCATTCGACGATAAGCAAATGTCCCAAATGGACAGGTAAACGTGGTCTTTTCTTGGTCCTCAGGAGCGATAGGGATCTGGTTATAGCCCGAGTAACCGTCCAAGAAGCAGTAGTACTCGTGACCCGCTAAACGTTCAAGCATCTGATCAATGAAGGGAAGTGGAAAGTGGTCCTTACGAGTTGCAGCATTCAGTTTCCTATAGTCAATGCAAACTCGAATCTTCGTGGGAAGTCGAGTTTGAACCAACTCTTTGTTCTCGTTTTCCACTACGGTGAAACCAGATTTCTTTGGGACTGCGTGGACAGGACTGACCCATTGGCTATCCGAAATGGGATAAATTATCCCATTGTCTAAGAGTTTTATGATTTCAGCATGAACAGCCTCTTGCATAATAGGGTTTAACCTACGCTTCGGGTCTCTCTTGGGTGTGGCGTCTTCATTGAGATGGATGCGGTGTTGAACGATGGTTGGACTTAATCCCTTAATATCAGTCATAGTCCACCCGATGGCTTCTTTATGTTTCCTTAGAATATCTTTCAAATCTTTTTCTTCCCCGTCATTTAAATGAGAGGCAATGATGACGGGAAAGGTCTCTTGTTCGCCTAGATAGGCGTACTTGAGATGCGCAGGAAGGGCTTTCAATTCTAAGGAAGAGGCAGGCTCACTAGAAGGACTAGTCAAATCTGTTGGCTCCATTGTAGGTGAAATTGGGTTTGAAGCCCAATTCACGGCAGAATCTACCACCTGATCGAGATTAAAGTCATCAGACTCTAACTCGAAGTCAATCTCCATTTCTGAATCCAATTCTTCCCCGTGTTCACTTGTCAAGTTCTCAATTTGGTTTACTTCAAAAGTTTGGTCCTCGATGTCACGGGGTTGTTTTCCTAGATGGAAGACATTGACTTCTCTAGTCATGTCTCCAAAGGTTAACCTCATAGACCCATTCCTGCAATTGATGATGGCATTAGCAGTGGCCAGGAATGGTCGACCTAGGATGACCGGAGTTTGAGCCCTACGATTGGAGTTGGACACAGGTTGTGTCTCCAAAACTATGAAATCGACAGGGTATATGAACTCTCCTACCCGAATCAGGACATCGTTAATTTTCCCTTTTGGAACTTTAACAGAACGGTCAGCCAGTTGGATGGTGACTCAAGTTGGACTAAGGTCACCCAACCCGAGTTGTTGATAAATAGAGAATGGAAGCAAGTTGATACTTGCTCCCAAGTCAAGAAGTGCCCGACTAATCTCGGCTTGTCCTATTGTGCAGGCAATGGTAGGGCTACCTGGATCTTTGTACTTGACAGGGATAGGACCCGAAAATAGCTCACTAATATTAGTGGCTAGGAAGACTTTCTTAGGAACATTAGTCTTTCTCTTCTTGGTGCACATGTCCTTAAGAAACTTAACATAGGAAGGAACTTGTTGGATGGCATCAAGAAGTGGCACATTTATCTTCACTTGGTTAAACATCTCGATTATCTTGTCCATGTGCGGGTTTTGCTTGTTGTTTTTCAGCCTATTCGGAAATGGTACTATAGGCTGGTGCACCTGGCTGGCTGACTTGTCTTTTTCAGACTCGTCCGAATTAGAAGAAATTGGATTGGATGAGGTGGAAGCTTGATTGTGGTTGTGCTGAATAGGATTGGTGGGTGTTGACACTTGATTATCAAATTTCTTTCCTGACCTCAATGTATGCACAGCATTACATTGATTGAATGAAGGATCCTCAGCCAGATGAGCTTGTTGGGAGTTCCTCGGATTGGTGATTGGCTGACTAGGCAGGGTACCTTTTTGTCTCTCATTTTGTGGGTTGGCCAGTTGACTCATTTGAACTTCTAGCCTTTGAATGGTTTGCATGAGAGAGTCTTGGTTTTTCATATATCTCTCCATGTTTCTCTCAAAGTCAGTCATTCTTCTTTCCAATTGAAGATTCTGGAAGGAGGATTGTGGAGCTTGGTTAGGAAAGTTCTGTTGATAATTTGAAAAGCTTGGTGGATGGTTGGGAGAATTATTATGGAAACTGGAGAAGTTGGGTTGATGATTGGAAGAATTGTTACCATGATGGAAGTGGTTAGCATGATTGAATCGTGAATGGTCATTATTGTTCTGGTTCCATGAGAAATTAGGGTGATTTCTCCAGCCGGGATTGTACGTTGGTGCGTAAGGATTGTTGTTCGGCCTTGAAAAAGCCGCATTCATCGGTTCGTGATAGGATTGTTGAGCCTGAAACACTGGGCATTCCTCGAATACATGGTTCATGACTTGACAGTAAGTGCAGCCCGGGGGTGAAAATTGGTTCGGGCTGACTTGATTGACTGGACTTGGTTCTTTCGTCTCTAGAGCTTCCAGTCTTCTAGCTAAATTACCTAACTTAGCCTCATTGCGATGGACGATTCTATGGAGTGGAGACCTCCTTTTGAAGAGATGGAGTTAGGATTCTTATGGGTCTCACTCGCAGATTCCCATTGGATGGTTTTCTCAGCTAAATTTTCATACAAATCCCATCCCTCATCTTCATCTTTCTGCAAGAAACCCCTTGGCACATACTTTCTAAGAGGGTTTTGGTGGAGTAGTCTAAACCGTCATAGAGAATTTGGCATTGTCGCCATTTCTCTATTCCATGATGTGGACATTGGACAAGGAGGTCCTTAAAGCGTTCAAAGTACCTCCAGAACGGTTCACTAGGTTCTTGCTTAAATTGCATGATCGTCTTCCTAATGAGAGCGGTTTATGGATAGGGTAGAATTTCTTCAAGAAGACCTTGATGAAACCATCCCAAGATGTGATGGAACCGGTTGCTAAGCTATAGAGCCACTTTTTCGCTAGGTCCTTAAGTGCAAACGGGATAAATCTCAACCTAATAGCATCGTCTACAAGGTGTGGGATTTTCATCATAAGACATACTTCCTCAAATTCTCTTATGAAGAAGTAGGCATCTTCGGACTCTAGACCATGAAATTTGGGGAGTGTGTTGATGAATTGAGGCTTGAGCTCGAAATTGTATTCACCAACCGATGGAAGTGAAATGCACGATGGAAGTGAGGTCCTAATGGGGTAGAACCTATCCTGCAGTGATGTGGATTGAGCCATTACCGGATCTGGTCTTGGTTCAAACTTAGGTGGTGATGTGTTCTAGTCAACCTAGATGAATTAGGGTCTCTCAACCACACTTGCATACACAAACACAATCACAATCACAATCACAACAAGTTCAAACAGCAGTCAACAATAAAAATCAACCAAGCCTAGTCTAAGGTATCCTTGACCTAGACAACTCCTAACTGGTTGATTGTCCACAAGAGGTAGAATGTAGACCTTGACCACAAGCTAATCAGCCAGGTCAGGGCAAGATTGGTGGGAGGTTTTCCGTCAAAAGACGTTCCTTAATTAAGTAACCACCAATCTTCGGGCTTTCGGCCCTCAATCCCTTTCCTTGACACTGATTTTACAGGAGTCAATTTCCAACACTTTTCCTCCTTAAGATAATCTCCTATTGAGTTCGAGATGTCCCTAAGGCCAACGTCTATCAAATTTTAATTAGGCTTAGGTTGTGCGTGCTTGGAGATGGTTTGTGGGCTAAGGAAGGGTAATGACTTCCCCACCTTATCTTGATTTGGGTTTTGCCCTTAGAATTGATTCGTGCAAGTGTGCAAGATATAGGAAAGTAGCATTCAAAAGTAAAATCACCCAAGAATATTTCCTAAACTATATGCTATGCATACATACCTTGTCTCCAGCTCTCTTCAACATTAAAGTAAAAGAATTGAAAAGACTTGTGCCTAGAATGCAAATGTCTAATCAATTTTTAACCTTCAACGAATATTTTACTGTTGACTTAAAAACAGGGATGTTGGATAGAAACACTAGCACAAATATGACATATAAAACTAAAGTTTTTGCGAGCAATATGTCCTGCAAAACAAGTTTTTAGTAGTCCAAAAAAAATTTCAGATTTGCAAAGCAATTTCTTGAAATTCTATTTCCTACTTTCGAGAGTAGGGGCACAGAATTTTCAAGTCTTCTTGGCAAAGCTTGAATGCTAGATCTTGATCTTCGAGTCCCTGAAACAAACACACAAAAGTTGTTAAAACAACTACACCGTTCCCTCCCCGGCAACGGCGCCAAAAATTGATTGCTAAAATAAAAGAAACAACCAATGAGTTTAAAAATGTACCGTGTAGCTTGTGGCTAACGGGTCGTGTCCACAAGGAGGGATGCGATGGAAGCTTTTCGATGAGTCGTTTTAAAAACAAGGAATTTGTGTTCGTTTTTTTTTTAGGAAAAAGAGAATGTAAGGAAAAGAGATGAAAAAGAGAAATTTCAACTTTCAGAAAAGAATTTGGAGAAGGTGATTTGTAAAAAGTTTTAAGAGTTGTGATGTTGTCTTATAATATGAAATCAGATCTGGGCTTACTATCTTCCTACTCAACTGTTCATTCTTCTCTTAAAGTATTAAGTCCCTCAAGTCATCATTTGCAAATTTAAAGTTGCTTTTCTTTAGAAAGCTTTGAGTAAAGCACATAAGATGCAGAAGGTTTGAGTCCTTTTTCTTCAAGAAAGAGTTGGAATCGGATATTAAAACATAAAGCGCGAAGAAGCAAGAATGAATTAAAAACGATTCACAAGAAGTTCAAGAAAGAGTGGTAAATCAAATATCCATACCCATCCTCATGTGCCTTCAAGAACACTTTCAAAAAGAAAGGCTTTTAAGGGAGGCATGCATATGAGTCATCGAGTCTTTTTCTTTTAAAAACAGAAGAGAAGAAAACAAGAGAGAGTTGATAGCTAGCCCAGAAAAAGTGTTTAGTTACTCATGGAAAATGAAGAAATAACGACATAATATAAAGCATACCGTACTGCAAGTGGAAGAGAAATCGGCCCGACTGTTGTATTGATGTCACTTCAAACTCCAAGTACAAGCTCTCAGTCCTCTCTCTCACGAGTTTTTGAAACTGGACTAAAACTTAAAAAGTAAGATTACAACTTTCTTTCTAGCTAACAATGAACCTAGATCCTAAGAAAATAAGTGCAAAATTTAATCCTAGTCTTCGCTGCCTTTTTCTCTGCTGAAAGAGGTATTTATAGCCAAAAACCCACGAATCAGGATCCCGGGAACGTTAGGGGAGCAAACGCTCCCCCAACTGAAATCAGTTGGCCGCAGAAACGCGGCTTGGGCCGCGTTTCTGCGGCCTGGTGTGGCTAGGTGGCCACACCAAGATGGGGAGCTTCCTGGTATGAAGGGCTTCTCGCATATCTTGCTGGTTTTCTTGTTGCTGCTTCAACCGCTGACTGAATCAGCTTTTGATTCCTCGATTCAAGGAGGATTTTTCTCACCCCTTGATATGCCAAGATATAGCCTAGACTTCTTCACTTCGAATTTATTCTGAATTAATTCAGAATAAAGTGGGCTTTTGGGCTTGTTCCTCATTTTTTTCCTTGAGCATTTGGGCCTACATTTAGCAAAGAAAAAAGACACTTATTAATATCATTTATTAGCAAACAAGTGTGGCAACGTGACAACATAAATGCAATGTATGTGACAAATCAATAGAATTAACACAGAAGGTTTTAAAAAAAAGAATATCACGATCTCAAATGAAATAGAATATCTTTTGTTGATATCTGAATCAAATTCCTTGTAGATATAGCATGAATTGCTAAGCAGCTGGCCTCATACCCAAGTTACCAAGTAACCAAACAAAATAAGAAAATACCATTCTAGTTTGTTGGTTCAAATAAAGTTTAGGATGACGCTATATCGTCCACTACAGAAAATAGGTGATAAATGCTCACCAGCATCTTGGACCTACAAAAGCAAGCTTTGCAGGCCTCCAACTTTGGCCCTGGGAAGGCTCCGGTGGGATCGACGGAGAAGACGGAGGTCACGACGAGGTGGAGAGGGAGGCCAGGGTGTTGATCAATGGAACCAGGCTACCGGAGGGCCTCACAGAGCTCGTCGGAGGGGCCTTGGGCTGTTGAGCGCTGGTTTGAGGTCTCGGGCTGGTGCTGCTCTGCCGTGCGCGGCCAGCAAAGGGGGGCCGGCCATGGGTGTGAATGTTATCGCGGAGTGCTCGGGGGTCTTGGCCGTGATGCGTTAGAGCTTGTGGGGGGAGAAGGCCAGGGGGTGTGGTTGTGAAAAGATGGGGGTGAAGGCCTGGATGATGGTGCGGCTGGGGGTTCAGGGTGATGAAGAAGGAGGCGGCAAGATGAGATGGGATTAGTTTCGGATTATGGTTAAGTTAGAATTAAAGGAGATTATAAGGGATTTGGTTAGTTAAGATGGGATATGTATTTAGGTTGGGATTATAGTTGTTTGGATTAAGATTTGTTAGTTGTGATTAAGATTATGTTGTGGAGTGTATATTGGGTTTCGGGTTGATAAAGGGTATGGATCAAGTTATAGGGTAATGAGTTAAGAGGGTTTGGATCTAATTGGTTGGAGGGCTTGAATCATGAGCTCAAAGGATTGGGCTAGGGAAAAGGAATGGGTATGGGATGCAAATAAGAGAAGGATAGAATAATAATAATAATAATGATATATTTGTTAATAATAATACATAATAGTAATTACAATAACAATGATAATTAATAAAAAAGCATTAATAATATTGTATGTGTATACATATACACATATATAATACATATTAGTCAATGTTATTAATGATACATAATTCAAATTAAATTAAATAAAATAGAAATACAGGATTTTTAGGTAGAGGTTAACCGTTTTTAGTTTCAAAAGGTTTATGATGTATATAGCTTTAAGGCTTTAATATATCAAGCATACATCGTTTAATTTCATAAATAGATTTCATCAAAAACGTTTTACATAGTTTATATGTATATTAAATTTCATCCTTATACTTTGATGTTCTTATATGTTTAGAAAAACTATTTTGATTTATCCAGTCATGTGTTTAAGTTTTATTTTTTTATCAAAACTTATTTTGGGATTTGTTATCAAAAACAAGGATATATCATTTACTACGTGTATTAGATTTTATCCATGCACATCATGCTTCAAATATGTTTCAAATATCTAGTTTTTGTATCTATACAAGTTTGAGGAAAATCAATTTTCCATTTCAAAGTTTAAGTTTTTAGAAAATACGATTTTTGGTTTAAGTTTAAATTTCTTTGCTTAAAAAATATTTCAATTTTGTTTATAATATGACTTGATCTTTGATTTAAGTTATTTGTATTTCAAGTATTTACATGAACTTATTTTTGTGGAATTTATGAGATTTTATGGGAATTTATAGGCATTTAAAAGACTAAAATTTTCATCCTATAAACCCAGTTTTTGGGCTGCTGTCAGTCGACCGATGTGCATAAGGACGTGCACAAGCTCACTGCCTTAGGGTCGGTTGACCGTTTGGTCAATCGACTAGATCAACCCATCTATCGAGTCGACCGAGCGATCGACCGACAAGGCATTGCCTTGGGGGCGGTCGACCGACCAATCGACCGACAACCCCAACAGTCAAAAAATTGACCGTTGGGTGGTCGATCGGGCGATCGACCGAAGGTCAATTTTGACCTGTTCTAGACCCCAACGGTTATATTTTGAAACCTCTATAAATATGGGTTCCCTTGGCCAGTTTTCTACATGGTTTTTAAAAGCAATTTTCCCTATCTTCTAGTGTGTTTTCCAGCAAGTTTTTAAAATAAGTTTTTGAGCTTAAAAATTAAAATCCTTATTTGTTTTCAAAGATTGGAAAATCAAAGAAAATCTAAATTTGGGAAATCTAGTTTGTTCTTCAATTTTTTTATCTATCAAGAAGTTTTACCAAGAGTTTTTCTTTTTGTTTTCTTTTCCAAAAACTTTGTGTACTCACATACTTGAGCTCTTCATTGCAAATCTATCCTCTAGGATCTTGTTTATGAGAGATATTTGTTTGTGCATCTTTTGAGATCACCAAGTTGTTATTTGTGATCTAAGTAATCACCAAGTTGTGATCTTTTCTCTTTGCTTTGTGCCTACCTCTTGTGTAGAGGTGTGTGAGAGAGTTGGAGTTGTGTACTCCCAGTTTGTATTTTTAATTCATCAATGGATGTCCCATTGTGGAAGATCGAATAGTGGATAGTGGAAATCCTTCGTGTGAAGATGGGAACGTAGAGCAGTGGCTTGAACCTCGAAACATACCATTGTGTTTGCATTCGGATCTTTCTCTCTTAAATCTCTCTATATATCTTGCATTGTTATTATTGCTCATACACTTACATGCTTGATATTGTTTGTGTACTCACACTTGTGATCAATCAAGAGAGCTACTGAAGCATCTCAACTCTTAGTTTAGGGGAATCGTGAGGAGAAGTTCCAGAGCCCTTCACGAGAAATTCGGACTCACTATTGTTACACTTTGTGTTAGTAATTAATTTTTAAATTTTACATTATTTGTCCTAGATTAGCACTACACATATTCATCCCCCTCTAGGTGTACTTTCACTTGGTATCAGAGCTAGCGCTCCTAATATTCAATTTAACCACCTAGGAGTGTGATCCTTGACTTGCTAATCTAGTATTTGTTTTGCACACATATAATAATCACTTATAGATTATCTTGCTCCACCTATGTTTGATGTTTCTAATATAGATATGTGAAAATTTAAAATGAGTTCATATTTAAAAGAATTAGGATTGCATGTTTATCTTACCACCACTAAAAGATCTTATATTAATAATGACAAGTACATTAAGGCTAATGAACAAGCATTGATTGCACTTAGGCAATCACTAAGTAAAAAATATTTATCTATCATTTCTCATTGTGATTCCATTTTGCAGTGTGGAACACGTTGAGCTCCCTCAAGGAACAACCTTCAAACTATTTGGAGAGAGAACCCATTAGAGATGAGTCTGAGCAAGCGTGTTATATGGTCCAAGGGAATGACTCTCTTAAGGTAACTTCGGAATCTCATCTTGATGATTGAGCTAGCTCTTCCGATGATCATGATAGTAGTATGGATGCCCATGCTTTAAATGAAGAGCTTTCTAAAAACCTGCTTTCAAAAAAATAAGATTTTGAAAAATAAGAGCTTTGATTTGAAGAAAGAAAATGAAATGTTATTTTTCAAACTCGACTTGGTTTTGAAAGAAAAAGTTGAGATTTTAAATGAAAGGGATTCATTGAAAACTCAACTTGATCTTATTTTAAAAGAAAATAAAATTTTAAAAAATAAAAATAATTTGATTTTAAGAAATTAGATTGTGTTTCAAAAGAAAAAGTTTCTTTGAAAAATGATTTAGATTCCCATATTTGTCATGCTACTATAACTTCATCTTCTTGTGAAAAGAATTTTGTTTCTCATGCTTGCACCACATCTATTTCTATTATTGAAAATGATATTTGTATATTGAAGAAGAGTTTAGATTGTTTGGGTTTCACTTTGAGCCAATGTGCCATGAACCACAAGAGATTGAAATTCATGTTTCACAAGAAACATGCTCCTCATATGCATGCACACTTTCCACCGCATACACATGCTCATCATGCTCACACACATGACACTTTGTATGCTAGAATGTATACTTGTACATATTGTGTCGTAAGGGCCACCTTGCTAATTTTTGTTATGATAGATTAAATACTTTAAGTTTTGCAAGTAAATATGTTTGGGTTAGGAAAGGTGCTAACCCGGGAGGATCCAAGAAAATTTAGATACCAAAATCTATTCCTATTTCATTTGATGTAGGTATGGGCTCTCACAAAACGTGAGAGTTTGGTGCCTTGGTGGTGGATGCATTTGAGCCAAATGGATACAATATTGGACGCATCACTATCAAGAGAATTTAGGTGGGAGGACCACCAAGTGTTTGGAGACTTAGAGACTAGTTCAATTGGTTATGGTAACTATCTCTATCCTCCTTGATCTGTTTATATTTACATGCTTTCATGGATGATTTTAGCACGTCTTGATTTTCATGTTCATTATATTTAAATGCAATATATATTAGACATGTGATATACATAGATGGTATTTGAGATACACTCATGTTAATATAGAATCATATTTTTGTGCTCATTATTATTTAGCTATGTATGCATTATCCGTGTTGTAATGACATTTGCATTTACACAAATGATTACATTTGTTTTTCAATCATGTTTTGATGATATGTGCGTTTCATGTTTTGATTACATGTTTAGATATAATTTTTATTAAACTTGTGCTTATACTTATACAATTAGTAGCTACACTTGATTATTATGTTTAAATACTTCATCGCTCATATGTACTCATTACATATATTTGTATAACCTAGTTTTGATCATTCTTATATTTACACTTGTATTCCCTATTTTGTACATATTTTTCATAAAAATATGTTTAGCTTCATGTTTATGTAAATTTTACTTTAAAACTATATGATATACATATTCTATCCTTGAGTTACTTGCTTTATATGCCATGTACTATTTTAAAGACTCAATCATGTTTAAAATAAATATGTATGTTTTAGTTTTGACAAAACATACATATACCTTGAAGTTTATGTTTCTTGAATAGTTTTAATGAAAATAAACTTTTTCATGTTTTATGGTTTCATATTTATGAAAAAGGAATTTCATTGAGCTTCATTGATTTATTTTCATGTATATATTTCTTACATGATTCTTGTACACTCGCTATCTTTTGTCTTTACTAATGATTTAGTCTCATGAGCTCATATGTGCTTCATAACTTTTTGAGTGTCAATTTTTGTGTAATTTTCATGTTTTCATGAATATATTTATATTTTATTCCTTACTAGTTTTCAAAATTATCTTAAAACTAGTTTCGTATTTTTCAATTGGTAGTGTTTTCAAACTATGCTAAAATTATTTTCAAATCTTTTTTTGAAAATCCCTATCTTCTAAGGGAGGATAGATGGGTGACCATGCCTTGTATGCTTTTAATGAATATGTTTCAAATATGTGCATGAAAGGTTAGATGTTTTGAGTTATACATGATTTCAATGATATTTCATTTTTCTGTACTCATATTTTCTTACATATGTATGCATTATATCTCAATTGGTATCATATTTCAATTGCTCTGATTATGCGTACATATATATGATTTTTTTATGCTAAATCAAAAATGATTATACATACATGTTTTATAGCACAAACTATTTTATGCTAAGCTTGATTTAGTTTTAAATGTTAATTGATATCTTTTACAAGCTTATGCATTATTTTTGTTGGTATTTCAAAAAGAGGGAGAAAAATTCTTAATTTTTCATTCAATTGGTATTTCATATACTTTCAATTGGCACCTTACTCTCATCTTTTTGAGAAAAAGATTTTATTTTAGAAAATATTTATATTTTCAATATTGGTATCAATAACTTTTAATTCGTATTATTTACAATTGGTATATATATCGTAAAATGGTTTGGAGTTTACCTTCAAATTGTATCTTTGAATTTGAAAAGATTTCTTTCAATTGGTATCAATTGGTAAAAAGATTACTTTCTATTGGTATTTAAAATTTTTTTATGGATCATTTACTTTCAATTGATTTGATGTTTATATCCATAATATTTTTCAATATTTTTTTGGTATCAAAATTTGTTTCTATTGGTATCAAATTTTTTTTTGAGATATATTACTTATATGCAAGGGGATCTTAACATCTCCTCTATGTATAGATTCATGTTGAGTGTGGTATATAAAGAAGCGCTTGATATCTTTTTTTTATATGGTACACTTGTGTAGGTGGAGCTTAACACTCCAACTATACGTTGTATACTTTACTTATATGGGTTAGAGTTTATCATCCCTTTCTTCATGTAATGCATGTATGCAGGGGGAGTTTATAATAGTCTCTCTTCTTCATGAATTTATATCGCATATATGTTTATCGTATTTTTCTTCACCCCTTTGTTGATGTGTGACAAAAAGGGGAGAAGGATTTGGGTTTATATATGCATGTTTATTTGTGTTTATGCATATTCATATGCATATATTGATGATTTTTATATACATGTATTCTTATTGCATATCCATTCCATTGGTATCTGAATCTACATGTTTTATTGGTATCTGAGCTTTATTATACATCTTTATATTTTATGCTATGCATGAGTTAAGGGGGAGCTTCTATGAGGCATATCTTTAATTCATGCATATATAACTCCATGAGCTTTATCATCATCAAAAAGGGGAAGTTTGTTGGCCCAAAGGCCCATCACTCTAGTTTTGATGATGATTAACTCATGTAGTTATAGTACTAATGATCTTATATTTATTAAGTTTCAGTTATTGATTAAGATCTTAGTAGGTGTTTAGATTCAACAAAGACGTGAAGTCAAGTTTTGAATCTTTCACAAGTTGATTCAAGAGCTCATGCTTAAAGATCCCATCTAGTACTCAAGAGAAGTCAAGCTCCTTTGGATCAAATTTGGATCGAGTCGTATTGGAGAAGAAGATCGACAAGAAGACTTCGGTTTAGGTTTGTTTGTTTAGTGTTTAGATCTTTTGTAAGGATAGTTTAGTTATTGAATTGCTTAAGTATACACACACGCACACAAAAGTTTATAATTTTTGTTTTCGATTTAACCGTTTTTAGTTTCAAAAGGTTTATGATGTATATGGTTTTAGGGCTTTAATATATCAAGTATACATCTTTTAGTTTCATGAATAGATTTCATCAAAAGAAGTTTTACATGGTTTATATGTATATTGGATTTCAACCTTATACATCTATGATTCATATTATCTAAAAACTTATTTTGATGATTCTAGTTCATGTGTCTAAAGTTTTATCTTTTAACAAAACTTATTTAGATTTATTGTTAAAAATATAGATATATCATTTACCATGTGTATTGGATTATATCCATACACAATATGCTTCAAAAGTGTTTGAATATATTGTTTTTGTATTTTTACAAGTTTTGAGAAATAGTTTTTTATTTTGAAGTCTTCTCAAAACTCTTGAAGAAAAATTGAAATGAGTTTTTAAAATACAGTTTTTGGTTTCAAGCTTAACTTCTATTGCCTCAAAAATAGTTTAAATTGTATGTAATATGGGTTGATCTTTGATCAAACATATTTGTATTTTCAAGTGCTTACGTGAACTTATTTTTATAGATTTTATGTGATTTTATGGGATTTTATAGGCGTTAAAAAGACCAAGTTTTCAAACCCAAAAATCCCAACTTAAATCTGCTAGCGGTCGACCAACCGGTCGACCAGACTAGAGCTCGGTCGACCGGGCGATTGACTGATGTGAACAAAACGTGCACACTGCCTTGGCCTATGGGCCGGTCAACCAGATAAATGATATATCTATATTTTTGATAATAAATCCAAAACTAAGTTTTGTTAAAAGACAAAACTTAGGATACATGAACTAGATTCATCAAAATAATTTTTTAGACAATATGAATCATAGATGTATATGGATGAAATCCAACATACATAAAACCATGTAAAATTTGTTTTGATTCTATCTATTCATGAAAATTAAAGATATACTCTTGAAAATTCAAAATGGTTAAACCAAAACAAAAACTATTTTAACTTGTGTGTGTGTGTGAACTTGAACATATTAAGACTATTATATCCTTACACAAGATCTAAACAAAAACTAAACTAAACAAACTGAAGTCTTCTTGTCGATCTTCATCTTCAAGATGACTCGATCCAAACTTGATCCAAAGAGCTTGACTCCATCCGAGTGCTAGATGCGATCTTGACGCTTGAGCTCTTGAATCAACCCTCGTTTGCTTCAACAATTTGACTGTGAATCTCTTGTTGAAGTCAAATCTTTACTAAGATCTTGATCAATATCTGAAACTTATTAAACACAAGATCATTAGTAAACTAATCTTCATAAGTTAGTCATCATCAAAACTAAGATGAAGAGCTTCTGGGCCAACATACTCATAGTACACCTGACATGCTCCTGCTCATTCCTATATACTGATGATTATCTTATAAACTATAAAAAGGACAACTTACATCGGGATGGGAGGAACTGATGGATACTAGTGTGATACAATATTTATAGTGGTCGCAGAACTGACGATTCGTGTTGGGTGTCTTAATCCCCAAATTCTTCGATACATGTCCGGGTGTAATGTAATTCCCGAGGAGAAAGAATAGTTGTAGGTCGTTGTCCCGGGCAAAGGCGGGGCCCACTATAAATATTGTCCATCAATATTCATCAGTTTCTAATAACCACTTGCCTTGCTCATATATGGATATATGTGTGTTGAGATATACACCAGGACACATATCTAGATATATGGGTCAGACGAGTAATAATAATAAGATGTTATTTAACAAATCGTTGTGTTGTTTTGCAACTCAGATTGTATACACTTAGATTACGGTAACATGGGGCCTAAGGTATATAGATTAGGGTTTCCTTATTTGGATTATTCCTTTAACGTACTAGTCTCATGATGCCGTAAACTGAGTTTGTACAACTAGTTTTGCTTGTATTCAGTATTGTCAGTTTTATTGATTTTCTATCAGTTTTATGATATTTTCTTAGTTTAGGAGACAACTCAGGTTATATGAACTCAGAATATAGCAATGTGAGATATAAGGTATATAATGTTGGCCCAAAGACCATCACTCTAGTTTTGATGATGATTAACATGTAGTTATAGTACTAATGATCTTGTATTTAATTAGTTTTAGATTTTCTATCAAGATCTTAGTCGGTGTTCAGCTCCAACGAAAGATTCGAAGTCAAATTTTGAAGCTAGCACATGTTGATTCAAGAGCTCGCGCTTCAAGATCGCATCAAGTACTCTAAGAGGAGTCTAGCTCATGGATCAAGGTTTGGACCAAGTCAAGATGGAGAAGAAAATTTTCAAGACTTGAGTCATGTTTGTAAGTTTTAAGATTTTTGTTTTTAGATAAAATATAAAGGATAAATCAGTTGTGGATTGTTCAAGTTCATACACACACATAAAACATTTCATGTTAAATTGTTTAGCTTTTGGAAAATACATGTTTTAGTCTTGAACTTCAAAGAATATATATTTTGTTTCCATGAATATATTCCATCAAAACAAGTTTATATGTGTTTTGATTTCATCCATACACATTGTTGCTTCATATTGTTTAGAAACTTCTTTTGATGAGTTTTATATCATGTGTTTTAAGTTTTATATTTATCAAAACTTATTTTTGAGTTTATTGTCAAAAACAAAGATATTTCATCTTATATGTGTTTTGGATCATTTCCATACACCATATGTTTTTAAATAAGTTTTAATATCTTGTTTTTGTATTTGAACAAATTTTGAAACAAATGGTTTTTCATTTTGAAGTTTATTTTTGGAAAATATGATTTTTATTTTAAGCTTAATTTCTATTTCACAAAAATAGTTCACTATGTTTGTAATATGTGTTGATTTTTTATCACACATATTTGGATTTCAGAGTACTGATAAGAACTCATTTTTGTGGATTTTATGAAAATTAAATAAAATTTATGGGTTTTTAAGTTAGAATTTCCAATCCATAAAACCCTGACCTTGGGCTTCTGGTGACCGAACCAGAGCTCGGTCGACCAAGCAGTCGACCGATGTACATAGTAACATGCACAAGCCCTAGCTTGAGGGCTGGTCGACTGGACGGTCGACCGATCTAGAAAGCTTGCTCTCTGGATCTGGCCGCGGTCGACTGAGCGGTCGACCGATCAGAGAGACCAGCTCTCTGGTTCTTTCCTCGGTCGACCGAATGGTCAACCGATAGGTCAAGACCTGGGTGCGATCGACCAGGCGGTCGACTGGTAACCCAACGGTCTGAAATATGACCGTTGGCTGGTCGGCTGGCTGGTCCACTGATGATTACAAGTAAATGCAGTGAGAATTATCGTGTAGCTTTGGTCTAACGGGTCGTGTTCCACGAGGAGAAATGCGATGAAAGCTTTTCGATCTATTGTTTCAAAAGCAAAGAATGGTATTGATGTTTTTTTATGTGAAAAGAAAATGGAGAGTAGAGAGATGATTTAAAGAAACTTGAAACTTGGAAAAGATTTTGGAGAAAATGATCTTTAAAAGGATTGAAGAGTGATTGGTTGTTTGCTTTAATATATGAAAAATCTGGGCTCACTATCTTACTACTCAACAATATATTCTTTTCTTAAATATCTCAGTACCTCAACTTAATCATAGGCAAAAACTTAAGCTTGAATTTCAAATGCCTTAAGTAAGGCAAATAAGATTATTTGGAAAAGTTAACTCTTTTTTTTTAAGAATTCATCTTGAACTGAATGTTAAATCATCAAGTAGTCTTTCAAGTATGAAATAAAAATAAGTTTAAGTGATGTTTTAAAAATAAAAATTTAAAAAATTCATACCCATCCTTATGTGCCTTCAAGAACACTTTCAAAGAAGCAAGGCTTAGTTTAGATATTCATATGATTCCGTTGGGTTCTTCTCATAAAAATCATTCAAGATAAGAGGGATCAAAGAGAGATGATAGTGAGCCCAAAAAAATAAATTTAACTACTCCTAATTAACATAAACAAGATATGAAAATAAAATGAAATATACCCGTGAATTGGAGAAGAAGAGAAGTCTTGATTCTTTATTGATGTCACTTCAACTTCAGATTACAAACACTTTTTTCCTCTCTCTCACTTGTATTTGGACTGAGCTAAAAATTAACAACTGAGATACAACTTCTCATTAACTATTTAACAATGATCCTAAACACTAAAAATAAGAGAAAAACTTAAACTAGTCTTCGGTCCCTCCTTCAGCAAACTCCCTGTCATATAGGAAAAAACCAAGAGGAGAGAGGAGTGAGGAGATAAGGGGATCTGGCTATTTCTGAATTTGAATCCTCCCCTTATCTCCAAACTTGATTTGATGTGAATATTCAATTATGATCTGCAGCTTGTTGGCGTGTTAATTGCTGAATATAACTTATCAAATGATAAAATTAGAAATAGTGATCAACGTAAGAGTTGTAGCCCTTCAAGTCTGCTTTCTGGATCATCTCGAATCATCAGATTTACGTTTCAGTAGCGAAAGTTATAATTCAAATACTAAAAAGTATCCAGTTTGAATCTGAGTCAAAATTGCTTCATCTCATCGTTGATCTTCTCTCTATCCATTTATCCCTTTGGATTTTGAATTTGAACTCTGTATTTGACGTTATCCTCGATTGATCTTTAGCTAACCAAAACAGATTTATAGAAATGCGAATTTTACCGATTTTCATTTGGTGTTATCTTTCTGATTTCCGTTGATCTTCAGCTGGAATTATCCTATCCTCTTAAATATTTGTCCTCATTTTCATTTAAGATTTAAATTTAATTAAATCAGAATTAAAGTGGGCTTTTGGGCTCAATTTTCTTTCACCTTCATTAGTGATGGGCCTGCACATTATTAAATAAAAATAAGACTTATCAATAGGATTTATTAGGTAATAAACATGGTAATGTAACAATATATATGCAATATCTGTGACTGATCACACCCCCGCACTTATCTTTTGCTCGCCTTCGAGCAAAACATCAAAACTAATCCTAATCAATTATTGGACCACTTTGGCAGGTCACTCGATTGCACTGAGCATGTGCAACAAGCCGTTAAACCTCTAGGTTACCCCTAGAGGACGAGTTTTGTCTCGAGAGGGTTTTTAGTGGCTTGCACCCACAAAATCTATAAAGAAAGAGAAAAAGTGTTAGTATTTCGAAAAGTATTTTGAAAAGAGAGAAAATATTTGATGTATTATTATAAGAGTTCAAGTAATCTATAAGTTATAGGAAAATCAAACTTTTTCATTCCTAAATTTAGTCTCTATTCAAAAACATGTCATCAATCAAAGTAAGGAGTCAAATTGTATTTTTCATCTAGTCTATTACTTTACCCTAAGTCATATGCACCTTCGTGACCGTGAAATTTTGACTAAGGGTTCTTTAACTTTAACTCTTATGCTTATTTATTTTTATTTTTAGTGGTATTATTCCTTAATTCCATTAGGCTTTCTAATATGCCCATGTAACGAGCCTTTAGTCGGTGACACCCAAATCGGACAGTCTAAGGGCACCAGGTGAGAAAATACCCCAAGGACTTAAGCACTTGAGCAAATAAGGTCACAAAACTAAGGATTTTTATTTATAAAATGTACCCCTTTAAGGAGTGAATACTTATACTTTATGAGGCATAAATACCCAGTTTAATCAGAGGATATTTTTTTTCTTTTTTTTCTTTTTTTTATATATAAGGCATAAGAGTCTTTGTTTTTGAACCCTAAGTGTGAAAGTGTATAAAGTGTGCATATTTCATCAAGGTAAAGATTAAGACTAAATTATTTTTTCAAATTATCTTTCTAACCCTAGAAATCAAACAAGTCATCTTATTTTGACCAAGAATAAGAAACCCTAATTATGATTCTCCTATTCCTTAAAATTGACTTAATTTCTTACAAAAATACGTCAAAATATTCTTTTTTTAAAAAGTTTTTTTTTATTTTTTAACCAATTTTTTTCTTTTTAAACAATGTTAATCATCTTAGAACCCTCCCCTACACCTATCTCATGCATTTGTCCCCAATGGATGAAAGAAATGTATAAATGTATGAAATGAAATATAAAAAAGGTAAAGTTACTGATACACTAGGTCTAAAAGACCCATAGCCATTTCATTTACTGGCACCGATTCTAAAAAAGGTTTAAGACGTTGACCATTTACCTTAAAGTCATTCCCATTCTTGGTGTCACTGATCTCCACAGCACCGTGTGGAAACACGAATTTAACAATGAATGGCCCAATCCATCTTGATTTTAGCTTTCGTGAAAAAAGATGAAGTATACAATTATTGAATAAGAATTTTTGTCTAGGGACAAATATTTTCCTTATGACATGTTTATAATGAAAAATCTTAACTCTATCTTTTGTGATCTTAGCATTTTCATAGGCCTCATTTCTCAACTCCTCTAATTCATAAATTTGTAACTTCCGAAGATCACCGGCCGTGTTTAACTTGAAATTTAGCTGCTTTATTACCCATAAGGCCTAGTGCTCTAACTCAATAGGTAGATGGCAAGCCTTCCCAAAAACTAACCTATAAGGAGACATTCCTAAAATTGTCTTAAAAGCGGTCCTATAGGCCCATAGGGCATCTACAAGTTTGGTGGACCAATCTTTCTGATTTTGATTTACAGTCTTCTCCAAAATAAGCTTAATTTGTCTATTGGAGATATCCACCTTGAGGATGATAAGGTGTGGACAACTTGTTAGTTATAACATATTTTCACATAAGAGCTTCTAAGGATCTATTACAAAAGTGAGTACCATTATCACTGATGATAGCACGAGGGGTTCCGAAGCGTGAGAAAATGTTCTCTTTCAAAAACTTTATGACAACTTTGTTATCATTAGTTTTACTTAGAATGGCTTCTACCCACTTGGACACATAGCCCACAGCAACCAATAGGTATTGGTTTCCAAATGAATTAGGAAATGGACCAATAAAGTTGATAACTCAAACATCAAAGAGTTCTATTTCTAGAATTGGGTTGAGGGCATCATATCTCGTTTCGAGATCCTTCCTACCAACTGGCATCTAGGGCACGTCTTGCAAAATTCATAAGGATCTTTGAACAATGTAGGCCAATAGAACCCACATTGTAGAATCTTTTTCAGCAGTCTTGCAGGGACCAAAGTGTCCACCGCATGCAAGTTCGTGACAGAAGGATAAAATACTTTTAATTTCTTCAACGGGAATGCATCTCCAAATAATTTGGTCAGAACAGTACTTAAAAAGATACAGTTCCTCCCAAAAGAAATACCGGACTTGAGATAAGAACGGTATACATCATTTTTAGACCAATGAGATGGAGTTTGGTTTGTGATCAAGTAATTTACTATATCAGCAAACCAAGATTCTCTAAAGACAGCTAAGAGTTTTTTATCGGAAAAGTCATTATTGATGAGCAATTCGTTGCATGGAGAATTTAGAATACGCGAGAGATGGTCAGCAATGACATTTTCTACGCCTTTCTTATCTCGAATTTTGAGATCGAATTCTTGAAGAAGGAGGATCCAACGAATGATTCGGGTCTTGGCATCTTTCTTCACTATGAGGTATCTTAGCGCAGAATGATTGGTGAAAATTATGCTTTTGGACCCTAGTAGGTAAGGACGAAATTTCTCTAAAGCAAATCCTATTGCCAAGAATTTCTTCTCGATTGTAGTGTAGTTCATTTGAGCATCGTTGAGAGTTCTACTAAAGTAATAAATCACGTGCTGCTTATTATCAATGCGCTGCCCTAAGACAGCGCCTATGGCAAAATCAGAAGCATCGCACATGATTTCGAACGGCTTAGACCAATCTGGTACAGATATGATTGGTGTAGAAATAAACTCTTTCTTAAGCTTCTTTCAAGAATTTATAAATTCTTCATCAAAAGTGAAGGACACATCCTTAGCTAAAAGATTAGTCAAGGGTCTAGAAACCTTGCTAAAGTCCTTGATAAATTTTCAGTAGAAACTGGCGTGTCCTAAGAAAAATTGAATATCCTTCGCGCATTTGGGCATGGGGAGCTTAGCAATAACCTCAATCTTGGCTCTATCCACTTCAATTCCTTTCTCAGAAATTTCATGACCCAAGATAATTCTATGTCTTACCATGAAGTGATATTTCTCCCAGTTAAGTGTCAGATTTTTCTCAGCACAACGTTAGAGAATAAGTTCTAGATGGTGGAGACATTGAGTGAATGAATCTCCATAGATGGAGAAATCACCGATGAAGATTTCTATGAATTGTTCTTCCATATCAGAGAGAAAAGACTTAACAAGCAACGTTGAAATGTTGCTGGGGTATTGCACAAGCCGAAAGGCATTCTACGATAAGTAAATGTCCCAAATGAACATGTAAAAGTAGTCTTTTCTTGGTCCTCTGGAGCAATGGGAATCTGATTATACCCCGAGTAACCGTCCAAGAAACAGTAATACTCGTGGCCAGCCAAACGTTTAAGCATTTGATCAATGAAAGGAAGCGGGAAATGGTCCTTACGAATTGTTGCATTAAGCTTCCTATAGTCAATACGAACTCAAATTTTCGTGCGAAGTCCAGTTTGGACCAACTCTTTGTTCTCATTTTCCACTATGGTGAAACTGGATTTCTTTGGAACCACGTGGATAGGACTGACCCACTGGCTATCAAAGATGGGATAGATTATCCCATTGTCTAAGAGTTTCACAATTTCAACATGAACAGCCTCTTGCATTATAGGGTTTAACCTACGCTGCGGGTCTCTTTTCGGTGTCGCTTCTTCATTGAGATGAATGCGATGTTGAATTATTGCTGGACTTAATCCCTTTCTGTCGGTCATAGTCCAACTAATGGCTTCTCTATGTTTTCTTAGAATAGTTTTAAGATTCTCTTCTTGCCTGTCATTTAAATGGGAGGCAATTATGACAGAAAGGTCTCTTGTTCACCTAGATAGACGTACTTGAGATGCGCAGATAAGGCTTTCAATTCTAAAAAAGGGGAAGGCTCACTGGAAGGAGGAGTCAAATTTATTGGCTCCACATTTGGTGAAATACGGTTTGAGGCCCAATTCACAGCATACTCGACAACTTGATCAAGGTTAAAGTTTTCAAACTCTAACTCGAAGTCACAATCAGTTTCTAATTCCAATTCTTCTCCATGTTCACTTGTCAAGTTCTCAATGAGGTTTACTTCAAATATTTGATCTTCAATATCAAGGGGTTGCTTTCCTAGGTTGAAGACATTGACTTCTCTAGTCATGTCCCCAAAGGCTAACCTCATGGACCCATTCCTACAGTTGATAATAGCATTGGCAGTAGTAAGGAATGGGTGCCCTAGGATAACATGAGTTTGAGCCCTAGGATTGGACACAGGTTGTGTCTCAAGAACTATGAAATCAACGGGGTAGATAAACTCCCCGACTCTGATAAGGACATCATTAATTTTTTTTCTTGGGAACTTTCACTAAACGGTCAGCCAGTTGGATTGTAACTCGAGTTGGACTAAGATCACCCAACCCAAGTTGTTGATAAAATGAGAAGGGGAGCAAGTGGAGAAAGTTAATACTTGCCCCCAAGTCAAGAAGTGTACGACTAATCTCGGCTTATCCTATAGCGCAAGCAATGGTAGGACAACCCAGATCCTTGTACTTGACTGGGGATCAGACCCGACAGCAGCTCACTAATATTAGTGGCTAAGAAGACTTTCTTGGGAACATGAGTCTTTCTCTTCTTGGTGCACATGTCCTTAAGAAATTTTGCATACGATGATGAGACTTATTGGATGGCATCAAGAAGTGGCACATTTATCTTCACTTGATTGAAGATCTCAATTATCTTATCCATGTATGGATTCTGCTTATTGTTTTTCAGCCAATTAGGAAATGGTACTATAGGCTTGTGCACCTGACTGGTTGACTTATCCATTTCAGATTCGTCAGATTTGGAAGGATTGGGATTAGATGAGATTGATTCTTGAGTGTGGTTGTGCTGAATGGGATTGGATAGTGTTGACACTTGATTATCAACTTTCTTTCCTGACCTCAATGTATGAATAACATTACATTGATTCAATAATTGATCCTTAGCCAAATGGGCTTGTTGAGAATTTCAAGGATTCGTCACTGGCTGAATGGGCAAGATACCATTTAGCCTCTTATTCTGTGGATTGGCTAATTGACTCATTTGAACCTTTACCCTCTGTATTGTTTGCATGAGAAAATCTTAGTTCTTCATGTACCTTTCCATGTTTCTCTCAAAATCAGTCATTCTCCTCTCAAATTGAGGATTTTGGAAGGAAGATTGTGGAGCTTGGGTGGGAAAGTTTTGTTGATAATTTGAAATTTTGGGCATATGGTTGGAAGAATTGTGATGGTAATTTGAAAAGTTGGGTTGATGATTGGAAGAATTATTGGAATATTGAAAGTGGTTTGAATGGTTTGAACCGCGAGTGGTCATTGTTGTTTTGTCTCCATGAGAAATTCGGGTGATTTCTCCAGCTAGGATTATACGTTTATGCATAAGAATTATTGTTGGGCCTTGAAAAGATTGCATTCATCGGTTCAGAAAATTGTTGTTGAACTTGGAATACTGGACACTCCTCAAACACATGATTCATGGCTTGACAGTAAGTACAGCCCAGAGATGAAAATTGGTTTGGGCTGACTTGATTGACTGGACTCGGTTCTTTAGTTTTAAAACTTTCACTCTTCTCGCTAGGTTTGTTATTCTTGCCTCGATAGTTATGGATAATTGAATTGAATGGAGACCTCCTTTTGAAGAGATGGAGTTTGAATTTCTAGAGTTTTCATTGGTCGGTTCCTATTGGATGGTCTTTTCAGCTAGATTCTCATATAAATCCCATCTTTCATTCTCATCCTTTTGCAAGAATCCCCCTTGGCATATGATTTCTAAGAGAGTCTTGGTTGAGTAGTCTAAACCGTCATAAAGAATTTGGCATTGTCGTCATTTCTCTATTCCATGATGAGGACATTGGACAAGGAGGTCTATGAAGCATTCAAATTAACTCCAAAATGGTTCACTAGGTTCTTACTGAAAAACACCTAGAGGGAGGGTGAATAGGTGTTAATGCTAATCTAATGATCTTTTAAACAAGTATGTATGTATGATGCAAGCGGTCACGCAAAACAAGAAATTGAAGCCGAATTCCCCGCGAAGGGCTCTAGAACTTCTCCTCTTTGATTCCTCTAGATTATGAGTTGAGGCGCGTAATTGCTTTCTTGTTGAGATGAGTAAAGACCGAAAAATGCAAGTCAATGAAATGATAGAAATGGTGAAGAGCAAACAATCAATATCACAAGTAAGGAATGTAAAGCAAATGAAAAGCAACAGGAAACCAATCGCAAACACAAGTAATTTGTTACGAGGTTCGAGCCACTGCTCTACGTCCCCGCCTCCACCACCGTGAAGGATTTTCACTAAATCCACAAAGGGAATTTCCACACCGGAACCTTTACACCCAAGGGGATTACAATTGGTCTACATAAGACCGGAGTACCCAACTCCAACCAATCCAACCTCTACACAAGAGGGATTTCAACACAAGGAACTACAAGTCACTAGGTGATCAAAAGACCACAAACTTCTCTCTTACAACTTCTTATAGAGTGGAGATGATTTTTGGCTCAAGAAGTGAAGTGAGAAAATTTCAGTTGTAAAGATGAGAAAAGAGCTTGAAAAACAACTGAAAACTTTAACCAAGAAAGCACTTTAGAGAATGAAAGCTTGAAAACTTTTCTTTTCTTTTAAAACTAAAAACAATAGGGATTTTTCTTGTATTCAACAAGGGACCAATGACATCTATTTTTAGGGATTTGAAAAGAGCATTTCATCATTTAATCTAGGTCAATAGGTCAGATTATAGCCACAAGAAAATCAGAGATAGCTGAAAAAAACATCAAAATCAAAACCAGAAAACAGATTTCAAGAAACTAGCCGTTGGGGGCTGCTGGCGGCTGTCGGTCGATCGGGCCGGTCGACCGACAGTCTATCTGGCAAAAAAGCCGTTGGACTCGGTCGACCGGTCGGTCGACCGCAGGCTAATCAAAAAGAATAGTTTGATCTGTCAGTCAACTGGCCCGGTCGACCAACAAAACCCGAGAGCAAGGGTCTGTCAGTCGGTCGACCGGTCCGGTCAACCGGTAGACGTGCACAAACGTGCACGCCAATGCCACAAGGCCCGGTCGACCGATCTGGCCTGAAATAGATCCGGTCGACCGTCTGGTCGACCGTTAGGCCTGAAACAGATTTCTTTGGAAATATTTTTAAACTTTGAAGAATTTTTAAAATATTTTTAAATGGTTTGATGTTTAAGTAGCATGCTATAAGGGATGGGATACATGATTTAAACTAGATGTAAAAATATGAAATATTTTGAGACATGTATATCAATCAAGACATGCACCTAATCCAACTAACCAAAACAAAACTCGTATTTTGAAAAGTGAAAGTGTGTGTGTGTTTTCTTGAGCCAACTTATCATAACCTTACTCTTTAACATACTAATTCTTACAATGATTCTAGGTGACTATAAGATCTTCAATTTGGGCTTCTCTATATGCAATGTTGAATAGCTTGAGTTGTTGATCCCGAATTGAGTCAACTTGAGTAAAAAATACCTTCCTTTAGGGAAGAAAACATCTTGAATCGTTAGAACCCTGAAACACTCTTAAACACTAAAATATGATTTGTACAAATAACTATATATGTTTTGTAATCATTAAAACTCAAAAACCGGATGATTGTAACCTTGGGCCAACAATCTCCCCTTTTTGATGATGACAAAACATTTGAGTTATTTAACAAAAAAATGGGAAAAATGGGAAAAGAGCTTGGAGGCTCCCCCTCAAATCATGCTATATATATGAATGGCTATATACATGAATGAAATATATAAAAAGTAAAAACAAAAACTTGGCATAAGAAAGAAATAATAATTCAAAACATATAGCTCAAAAGTAAACAAACAATAACTCAAAGCTCAAAACTCAAAACTCAAAATAATAAACTAACTTTTTCTCCCCTTTTTGTCATATATAAAAAGAGTAAACATTGTTAAAAGATTTTCATGAATCCATAACACAAACATTCAATTCACCACAAATAAAAGAAAATCTAGTATAGTCTAGTGGTTTTGTAAAAATATCGGCAAGTTGAAAATCGGTAGAAACATAATCAATGTCAATATCACCTTTCTCATAATGATCTCTAAGAAAGTGATACCGAATGTCAATGTGCTTAATCTTACTATGTTGATTTGCAATGTTAGTCATATGAATAGTACTAATATTATCATAAAATATTTTAATATGGTCATAATGTAAATCATAATCAAGGAGAGCATGTTTCATCCAAAGGACTTGTGCAAACAAGCCCCCGCCGCAACATACTCTGCCTCAGCGGTTGAGAGGACTACCGAATTTTATTTCTTGGAAGACCATGAAACAAGATAATTACCGAGAAATTGACATGTTCTACTTGTACTCTTCCTATCCACTCTACAACCCGCATAGTCAGCATCCGAAAAACTCGTCATTGAAAATTGTCCGGTCTTCGGATACCACAAACCCATTTCAATTGTGCCCTTAAGGTATCTAATAATGCGTTTTACCGCAATCAAATGGAACTCTTTAGGACATGATTGAAATCGAGCACAAAGACATACACAAAACATAATGTCCGGCCTACTAGCCGTTAAATACAACAAGCTACCAATCATACTACAGTAGAGTTTAATGTCTACATTTGTACCTTGTTCATCCTTGTCAAGCTTTGTGGTGGTAGCCATGGGAGTTTTGCTTGTCTTAGCCCCTTCAAGCCAAAATTCTTGATAAGTTCTTTCGTGTACTTAACTTGATTGATAAAAATCCCATTCTTTCTTTGCTTGATTTGGAGAGCAAGGAAGTAGTTAAGCTCGCCCATCATAGACATCTCAAATTCCTCCTTAATGCATGATTTAAAAGCTTTGTAAAGATTTTCATTAGTAGAACTAAATATGATATCATCAACATATATTTGAACTATAAGTATATCATTTTCAACATGTTTAGTAAACAAAGTAGTATCTATTTTTCTTTATTAAAACCATTCGAAATAAGAAATGAAGAAAGTCTTTCATACCAAGCCCTAGGGGCTTGTTTTAAACCATAAAGAGCTTTGTCTAGTTTGAAAACAAAATTCGGATGTGTAGGATCAACAAACCCGGGAGGTTGTTCAACATACACCTCCTCTTCAATAAACCCATTTAAGAAAGTACTTTTTACATCCATTTGAAAAAGTTTAAAATCTTTATATGAAGCAAATGCAAGTGTCATCGGTATGGCTTCAAGCCGTGCTACGGGTGCAAAAGTTTCCTCAAAATCGATACCTTCAACTTGAGTGTAACCTTGGGCCACTAACCTAGCTTTATTCCTAACAACATTTCCTGACTCATCCAACTTGTTCTTAAAGATCCACTTAGTACCAATTGTTGGTCTATCGTGGGGCCTAGGAACAAGATGCCAAACTTGGTTGCGCTAGAATTAATTGAGCTCCTCTTGCATGGCAAGCAACCAATATGAGTCGCCCTCGGCTTCGAGGATGTTCTTTGATTCAAAATGAGAAATAAATGTATAGTGCCCACAAAGATCATGAAGTTTAGAATGAGTAGTTACCCCTTTTGATACGTCACCTATAATAAGATCCTTGGGATGATGTGGATTGAATCTCCAATCTTTTGGAAAGGTTGAGTTGTCTCCACTTCAACTTCTTGAACTTCATTTTCCTCATCAACCTTTGGCTTGTCTTCAAGAGTAGGTGAGTCCTTCAAAGTAATTTTCTCCATGTCTTCATTTAGGGAATCTATTTCTACAACATTCTCAACAAACACATTAGATTCCTCAAACTTTACATGTATAGATTCTTCAATAATCAAGGATGACTTATTGAAAACTCTATAAGCTTTACTAGTGTTAGAGTAACCAACAAAAATTGCTTCATATGATTTTGCATCAAATTTACCTAAATTATCTTTAGTATTCAAAACAAAATATTACAACCAAAAACTTTAAAGTATGAAACATTTGGTTTTCTTGAATAATAAATCTCAAAAGATGTTTTAGAAGAGTTTTTGCATAAGAAAATCCTATTTGATATGTAGCAAGATGTATTTACGGCCTCGGCCCATAGATATTGAGGGAGACCGTACTCATTTATCATTGTCCTAGCCATCTCTTGTAATGTACGATTTTTCCTTTCAACAACTCCATTTTGTTGTGGAGTTCTAGGACAAGATAGTTCATGCTTAAATTCATGTTCTTCAAAAAAAGTGGTAAAGGGTTGGTTATTGTATTCACCACGTCTATCACTTCTTATTCTTAAAATAGAAGAATCTTTTTCCTTTTCAACTCTTTTCTTAAAGGCTTAAAAATGTGAAAAGCCTTGATTTTTATGTTCTAAAAAGAAAACCCAAGTAAAACATGAGAAATCATCAACTAAAACGAAAGTAAAACGATTCCCACTTAGACTTTTATTTTTTGTAGGACCAAACAAATCCATATGGATCAACTCCAAAGGTCGTGATGTCAGATATCCTTGATTGATTTGAAAGAGGACTTGGTTTTTTCCCAAGTTGGCACGCATCGCAAATGCGGTCCTTTTCAAATTTCAAGCAAGGAATACCTTTCACCATTTCCTTGTTGTTTAATCTAGATAGATGGTCAAAAGAAATGTGGCCTAATCTCCTATGCCCAACCAAGAGTCATCATCAAGGGCATTCAAACAAGTAACATTGCATAGCATTTTAGACATATCAATCATGTATACATTGTTTTCACGAAATCCGAAAAATATACACGCATTGGATTGTCTATCAATAACACTACATGCTAGGTCATCAAAAATAACATTAAAACCTTTATCACAAAGTTGACTAACACTCAAGAGATTATGCTTGAGGCCATCAACTAAAACAACATTTTCTATTAAACGAGATGTATCAAGTTTAACATTACCAATACCAATGATTTTCTTTGGCGTCATCTCCGAAGGTGACGGTGTCACCTTCATTGTATCTTGATAGGGTTACGAAGTTGTTGATATCCCAAGTCATGTGCCTTGAGCAACCACTATCAAGATACGATCACTCCTTACGTCGTTGGGCTTTGGAATGTACCTACAACATTTAACAAATTTATTGACTTTGGTACCCAAACTTTTTTGGGTCCTTGAATGGTAGTATTCTGAACCCAAACGTGATTATGCGATGCATTTATCCTATCATAGCAAAATTTAACCAAATGACCCTTACGGCCACAATATGTGCATGCATAAACTTTACCATACATAAATGCATAATGAGTGTGTGGAGTGTGGGCATGTTTAGGGTGCTTAGCATGATGTAAAGGTTGTGATTTATGAACATGAGTATGAATAGCATGTGATTGTTTCTTTGGGACATGTTTCTTAGGAAACATAGCCTCTAGTCTAGTTTTATCAAATTCACATTTCTTCAAAACTACTCCTAATGAATCAATTTTCTTCTTTAGCAAGGAAATCTCGTTTTCATCAATTTGTGAAAATTTACCTTTGCAAGAAATTTTATAGTCATCAAAATCCTTTTGAGTAGAAGTGAGAGTTGAAAATAATTTATCTTTTTCTTTTGTGAGAATGAAAACTTTGTGGTTGAGTGATTCATTTTCCTTTTCATTTTCAAGTATTTCTTTTTGAGAAAATCATAGTTATGAGATAGTTCTTCAAAAGCTTCTCCTATTTCATTTATAGATAGTTCACAATCTTCAATAGATGTATCGGGAGTTACCTTGATTTTGCTCTCATTAGCCATGAAGCACATGTTGACGGTGTCGACTTCCTCATCGGATTCACTCTCCGAATCCCAAGTAGCCTTTAAAGCTTTCTTTTTGTATGGCTTCTTGGAGGTGGAGGGTTTGACTTTGTTTTCCGGACATTCCGCAACAATGTGACCCGGCTTCCGGCAATTGAAGCAAATGATTTTCTTCTCTTCTTACCTTACCATCTCCTTCTATTTTGAAATTTAGCCTTATTGTACATTCTCCGAACGTTCTTTACAAGAAGAGAAAGATCTTCATCATCCTCTTCTTCATCGTCTTCGTCGGAGTAGGTGGAAGAGCTCTTGAAGGCTATTGCTTTCTTCTTGGGAGGAGCCATCTCTTCTCTTGCTTTTCTTTCCATCTCATTGGTCTTGAGATTCCCAATGAGACCGATGAGCTCCATTTCTTCTTGTCGTTGAGCTCCTTCAAAGTTGTGGCTTTGACTTCCCAAGATGGAGGGAGTGCACGGATGATCTTCCTCACTTTTTGGTCATTGTCAATACCGTTACCTAAAGAAGAAAGACCATTAGTAATCTTTGTAAACTTAGTAACCATATCATCTATGGTTTCATTCTCTTGCATGGAAAAGTTTTCATATTGGGAACGAAAAAGGTCGATTTTGGCCCTCTTTACTTGTGAGGTTTCCTCATGAGTGACTAATAAGTGAGTCCAAATCTCATAAGCGGATTTGCAATGAATGACTCTAGAAATATCATCGTCATTAAGAGCTTGAAGTAAGGCATAGTGTTCCCTAGCATTAGCGCCAAACTCTTTCGTGGCAATATCGGACCAAGTGTCATCATCACCAAGGGGTGCACTAAATGGTTGGTCACTGCCTTTGCAACCCGGCTCCCTAAGGATTGCAAAAACACGGTCATCTTAATCTTCCATATGGAAAAGTTAAGGCCATCAAACTTGGGTGGGGTCTTAATTCCTTCGGCCATTTTTACTAAGTGTATGAGGATGAAATATGAATAGAGTGATTAGCAATATAGGATCTCTCTAAGGTTGTTAAACCAAGAGCCTAGAGACCAAAGCTCTGATACCAATTGAAAAACACCCAGAGGGGGGTGAATAAGTGTTAATGCTAATCTAATGATCTTTTTAAACAAGTATGTATGTATGATGCAAGCGGTCACTCAAAACAAGAAATTGAAGCCGAATTCCCCGTGAAGGGCTCTAGAACTTCTCCTCTTTGATTCCTCTAGATTATGAGTTGAGGCGCGTAATTGCTTTCTTGTTGAGATGAGCAAAGACCGAAAAATGCAAGTCAATGAAATGATTGAAATGGTGAAGAGCAAACAATCAATATCACAAGTAAGGAATGTAAAGCAAATGAAAAGCAATAGGAAACCAATCGTAAACACAAGTAATTTGTTACAAGGTTCGAGCCACTGCTCTACGTCCCCGCCTCCACCACCGTGAAGGATTTCTACTAAATCCACAAAGGGAATTTCCACACCAGAACCTTTACACCCAAGGGGATTACAATTGGTCTACATAAGACCAGAGTACCCAACTCCAACCAGTCTAACCTCTACACAAGAGGGATCTTAACACAAGGAACTACAAGTCACTAGGTGATCAAAAGACCACAAACTTCTCTCTTACAACTTCTTATAGAGTGGAGATGATTTTTGGCTCAAGAAGTGAAGTGAGAAAATTTCAGTTGTAAAGATGTGAAAAGAGCTTGAAAAATAACTGAAAATTTTAACCAAGAAAGCACTTTAGAGAATGAAAGCTTGAAAACTTTTCTTTTCTTTGAAACTTAAAAACAATAGGGATTTTTCTTGTATTCAACAAGGACCAATGACATCTATTTATAGGATTTGAAAAGAGCATTTCATCATTTAATCTAGGTCAATAGGTCAGATTATAGCCACAAGAAAATCAGAGATAGCTGAAAGAAACATCAAAATCAAAACCAGAAAACAGATTTCAAGAAACTAGCCGTTGGGGGCTGCTGCGGCTGTCGGTCGACCGGCAATCTATCTGGCAAAAGAGCCGTTGGACTCGGTCGACCGGTCGGTCGACCGCAGGCTAATCAAAAAGAATAGTTTGATCTGTCGGTCGACTGGCCCGGTTGACCGACAAAACCCGAGAGCAAGGGTCTGTCAGTCGGTCGACTGTCCGGTCGACCGGCAGACGTGCACAAACGTGCACGCCAATGCCACAAGGCCCGGTTGACCGGTCCGGTCGACCGATCTGGCCTGAAATAGATCCGGTCGACCGCCCGGTCGACCGTTAGGCCTGAAACAGATTTCTTTTGGAAATATTTTTGAACTTTGAAGAATTTTTAAAATATTTTTAAATTGTTTGATGTTTAAGTAGCATGCTATAAGGGATGAGATACATGATTTAAACTAGATGTAAAAATATGAAATATTTTGAGACATGTATATCAATCAAGACATGCACCTAATCCAACTAACCAAAACAAAACTCGTATTTTGAAAAGTGAAAGTGTGTGTGTGTTTTCTTGAGCCAACTTATCATAACCTTACTCTTTAACATACTAATTCTTACAATGGTTCTAGGTGACTACAAGATCTTCAATTTTGGGCTTCTCCATATGCAATGTTGAATAGCTTGAGTCCTTGATCCCGAATTGAGTCAACTTGAGTTAAAAATACCTTCCTTTAGGGAAGAAAACATCTTGAATCCTTGGAACCCTGAAACACACTTAAACACTAAAATATGATTAGTACAAATAATATATATGTTTTGTAATCATCAAAACTCAAAAAACTGGGTGATTGTAACCTTGGGCCAACACTTACTTGAACTGCATGATGTTCTTCCTAATGAGAGCGGTCTTATGAATTGGATAGATTTCTTCAAGAAGACCTTGATGAAACCATCCCATGATGTGATAGAGCCGTCCACTAAGCTGTAAAACTATTTCTTGGCTAAGTCCTTAAGAGCAAATGGGACAAATCTCAACCTAATAGTATCATCTATAGGTGTGAAATTTTCATCATTAAGCATACTTTCTCAAATTCTCTTATGAAGAAATAAGCATCTTCGGACTCTAAACCATGAAACTTAAGGAGTTTGTTGATGAACTGAGGCTTGAGCTCAAAGTTATGTTCACAACCGATGGAAGTTAGATGCAAGACGGAAGTGTGACTCTAATGGGATAGACCTATCCTGCAAAGATGTTGGTTGAGCCATAACTGGATCTGATTTTGGTTCAAGCTTGGGTGGTGATGTGTTTCTAGTTAACCTAGATGAATTTTGGTCTCTAGATCACACTTGAATACACAAACACTACCACAAATAAGTTCACTAATAGTCAACAAGAAAACGCAACCAAGCGTAGTCTAAGGTAACCTTGACCTAGACAACTCCTAGCTGGTTGATTGTCCACAGGAGGTATAATGCAGACTTTGACCACAAGCTAATCAGCCAGGTCAGGGCAAGATTGGTGGGAGGTATCTGCGTAAAAGTGACGGGCCTAATTAAGCCAAACCACCAGCCTTCGGAGTTTCGCCCTTCAACCCTGTCCTTAGACACTGATTTGGCAAGAGTCAAATTCTAACACCTTCCCCCTTAGGATAATCTCCTAATGAGTTTAAGATGTCCCTAAGGCCAACGTCTATTAGATTTTAAGTTAGGCTTAGGCTGTGCGTGCTTAGAGATGGTTTGTGGGCTAAGGAAGGGTAATTACTTCTCTACCTAATCTTGTTTTGGGTTTTGCCCTTAACACAGATTGTGCAAATGTACAAGTATAAAGAAAAAGTAACACTCAAGCGATATTTCATACAAGAATAAACCTTTTACTAAATGTTATGCACACATGCCTTGATTCCAGCACTCTTCAACAGTAAATAGAAAATGTAACGAAATAGACACGTGCCTAAATGCAAAGTCTAAACCGTTTTTAGCATTACAATGAACTTTTTATTTTTGAATTAGAAATGTATGTACAGTGAGTCAAACAAGAAAATAAATAGCTATAAAATTTAAACTTTACAATTCAGCCAACCTACAAAAATACATGTTAGTAGTTCACTCAGATTGCCACTGGAATGTAGCAAATCTGAGGGCTTCTGGGCTCTGCTTTCTTGAGCAGAGTCTAAAGCCACTCATATGTCTACTGCAGCAAAAATTTCTTGATATCTATCACTGTACACCATGAACAAAGAAGAAAGTTACCCAAAAATATAAATTTAGAAGAGAATTACTTACTGTCCCTCTCCGGTAACGGCGCCAATATTTGATTGCAAATCAATACAGTGAGAATTACCGTGTAGCTTTGGGCTAACGGGTCGTGATTCACGAAGAGGAATACGATGAAAACTTTTTGATGTATTATTTTATAAGTAAAGAATGGTGTTGATATTTTTTATGTGAAAAGAGAATGGAGAGTAGAGAGATGATCTAAAGAAAACTTAAAACTTGAAAAAGATTTTGGATAAAATGATCTTTAAAAGGCTTGAAGAGTGATTGGTTGTTTGTTTTAATATATGAAAAATCTGGGCTCACTATCTTACTACTCAACGATATATTTTTCACTTGAAAATCTCAGTGCCTCAACTTGATCATAGGAAAAAACTTAAGTTTGAATTTCGAAAGTCTTAAGTGAAGTAAATAAGATTGTTTGAAAAAGTTAACTTTTTTTTTTAAGATTCATCTTAAAATGAATGTTAAATCATCAAGTAGTCTTTCAAGTATGAAATAAAAACAAGTTCAAATGATGTTTTAAAATAAAAGTTTCAGAAACTCGAACCCATCCTCATGTGCCTTCAAGAACACTTTCAAAGAAGTAAGGCTTAGTTTAAGGCATTCATATGATTCCGTTGGGTTCTTCTCATAAAAATCATTCAAATAAGAGGGATCGAAGAAAGATGATAGTGAGCCCAGAAAAACAAATTTAGCTACTCATAGTTAATGTAAAATAAGACATGAAAATGAAATGAAACATACCCGTGAATTAGAGAAGAAGAGAAGTCTTAATTCTTTATTGATGTCACTTCAACTTCATATTACAATCACTCTTTTCCTCTCTCTCATTTGTATCTGGATTGAACTACAAATTAAAAACTGAGACACAATTTCTCATAAACTATCTAACAATGATCCTAAACCCTAAAAATAAGAGAAAAAACTTAAACTAGTCTTCGGTTCCTCCTTCAGCAAACTCCCTGCAGTTGATAGACAAAAACCCAGAGGGGAAAGGACTGAGGAGATAAGGGGAGCTGGCTATTTCTAAATTTGAATCCTTCCTTTATCTCCAAACTTGATGTGATGTAGATATTCAATTCTGATCTGCAGTTTATAGGCGTGTTGATTACTGAATATAACTTATCAAATGATAAAATTAAAAATAATGATCAATGTAAGAGTTGTAGCCCTTTAAGTATTCTTTCTGGATCATCTTGAAATATCAGATTTAAGTTCCGATAGAGAAAGTTATGATTCAAATACTAAAATGTATCCAGTTTGAATCTGAGTTAAAATTGCTTCATCTCGTCCGTTGATCTTCTCTCTATCCATTTATCCCTTTGAATTTTGAATTTGAATTCTGTATTTGACGTTATTCTCGGTTGATCTTTAGCTAACAAAAATGGATTTATAGAAATTCAAATTTTATCGATTTTCATTTGGTGTTATCATTCTGATTTGCGTTGATCTTCAGCTGGAATTATCCCTATCCTCCTGAATATTTAACCCTATCTTTATTTAAGATTTAAATTTAATTAAATCAGAATTAAAGTGGGTTTTTAGGCTTAATTTCCTTCCACCTCTATTAGTGATGGGCCTGCACATTATTAAATAAAAATAAGAATTATCAATAGGATTTATTAGATAATAAACATGGTAATGTGATAATATATATGCAATATCTATGATCGATCGACTGATAGGCCATCTGGCCCCCCAACGGCTAGTTTTTGACAGCCTATATAGTGGGGCGTTTTGGGCCAGTTTGGGTAAGGTTTTGAGAGAAGTTTTGGAGCTAGTTTTCCCACCTTTAACAGAGTTTTCTCTACAAGTTTTAGAGCTTAACTTCTTTATCAAAAAAGCATTTTACAAGAGTGATTCTCCTGTGTTTTTCAAAATCAATTTCTTGAGTTTTTCCTCCACGAATCTATCTTGTTTTTCTCACACAAACTTGAGCTTTCCATTGCTATATTTATCTGTAAGTCACCTAGAGGGGGTGAATAGGTGACAAGCTAATTAAATTCAAAACTAATGCGAAATTAAAAACTAATTATACAACTTAAAACTATTATGAAAACACACTAAGTATAACACAAGAGTATAGCCGAATACTCAGTGAAGGGCTCTGAACTATCTCCTCAAGATTCCTCTAGATTAAGAGTTGAGGCGCCACTATGGCCATCTTGGTTGAATACAAGTGTGAGCAAACAATCCCAAGTATATATACAATTAAGCACAAATTTATGAAGCATATAGAGAGATGAACAATAAAGACATGCAAGATATATAAACACAAGTGATAGAGAGAGATGAACAATCGCAAACACGGGAGAATTATTTTGAGGTTCGAGCACACTTGCTCTATGTCCCCGCCTTCAACACTATGAAGGATTTTCACTAAAAAATCTCGCAAGATCACTCGGTGCCACAACACCTACAACGAGCTCCCTCAAGAACTCTTGGACCCGCAAGTCCCTTAATTGTTCCCACAAGAACAACACACACAAGCATATTAGCTTGCCGAGGCCGCACCTCTACAACTTCCCAATACAAGGGGATAGAACATTTGGTGATCTTCTTCTCTTGATCACCAAAAATAACTCTCACAACAAGGATCCTATAGGATGAATACAGCAATGAAAATCTCAAGCTTGTATGAGAAAACTAGATAGAATTTGTCATGAAAAACTCAAGGAATTGCTTTTGAAAACACAAGATAAAACTGTAAAATCACCTAGAGGGGGGGTGAATAGGTGATGGCTAATCTAATGGTCACTAAATGCGGAATTAAAAAACTAATTAATGCAAACTAAAACTTCTTACACTAAACACCACGTATAACACAAGAGTGTAGCTGAATTCCCCGTGAAGGGCTCTGGACTAACTCCTCAAGATTCCTCTAAATAAGAGTTGAGGTGCCGCGTTGGCTCTTTTGGTTAAATACAAGTGTTAGCAAACAATCCCCAAGCATATAACAATAAGCACACAAAGTATATCAAGCATATAATGATAAAGACAATAAAGCATGCAAGATATAAACAAGAGCAAGAGATAGAGAGTGAGCAATCGCAAACACGGGATATTTGTTTCAAGGTTCGAGCACACTTGCTCTACATCCCCGCCTTCAACACCTTGAAGGATTTCCACTATAATCGATCCCACCGGATCACTCGGTGCCGCAACACCTACAAGGCGAGTTCACACTTGAACTCCTTGGACTCTCTAGTCCCGTACACACCGCAAGCCCACTAGCTCGCCGAGGCCGCACCTCAAACATCGAGTTTCCACTAGAACCCGAAACACCGCGAACACAAGCGTCCGCCTCCTCAAAGTACACGAAAGAAGTCTTTGGTGATCACAACACTTTGATCACCTAAAAACAATCTCACAAGAACACTCCTATAGGATGAATATGTCAATGGGTTGCTCAAGTGTTTGTGAGAAAAACAAGGATGGAATGTGTGGTGAAAAACTCAAAGAAATCACTTTGAAAACACTCTTGATAAAACTCCCCTTTTGATTGGAAATATTTGCTCTCAAATAAGTGGAGAAAGCCTCTTGATAGAGTTGGAAAAACTGGCTCAAAACCCACTTAAAAATCTTAGAGAAAACAGCACCCAAACCCCCAAATTTATAGGGCTAGAAAAACTAGCCGTTGGGATCCAGGTGGCCTGTCGGTCGACCGGCCGGTCGACCGTGGCTTGGATACAGAGAGCACTGCTCTCTGTCCGGTCGACCGGTCGGTCGACCGGGGCCTTTCCAGAGAGCAGAGCTCTCTGGACGGTCGACCGGGTCGGTCGACCGGCCCTCCAGCCAGAACTGCGTGCACGTCTGTGCACGTCGGTCGACCGCCCGGTCGACCGACTTCAGACTTCGGTCGACCGGTCAGTCGACCGGCTGAAGCCAGGGAACAAAATTCTGGGAATAAAAATGTTGACATTTTGATTGAAATAAAATCCCATAAATTCACGAAAAATCTACAAAAATAGTTTCAATGTTATACTTTGATAATCAAACATACTTGCACAAAATCAAGGCATGTTACAAACAAATTGGACTATTTTTATAACTTGAAAATATTAGCTCAAAACAAAAACTGTATTTTCCAAAACTTGATTTTTCAAAACTTATTTTCTAAACTTCTCCAAATACAAAAACAAGATATTTTAAACTCATTGAAAGCATAGAGTGTATGGATATGATCCACTACACATACATGGTGAAATATCTATATTTTGATATTAAGCACTAAATACGATTTTGGTTAAATATATGTAAACATTGAATACCAAAAACCAAACCGGTATTTTTCAAAATGAAAACACTTTTCTAAAATGAAAATCTTTATGAAAGCACATATAAATCAAGAGTGTGTGTGTAAATGGTATACTTGAGCAATCCACCAACTATTCTATCCTTTACATTTTAACTAAAAACAAAATCTTATAAAAACAAACCTAGACACAAGTCTTGATCATGAAGGTCTTCACTTGAAGTCTTCTCATCTTCTTGACTTGGTCCAAACACGATCCATAGAGTTAGACTCCTCTTGAGTACTTGATGTGGTTTTGATGCACAAGCTCTTGAATCAAACCGTGTTAGCTCCAAAACTTGACTTTAAATCCTTTGTTGAAGCTACACACCTACTAAGATCTTGATCACAAATCTGAAACTAAATAAACACAAGATCATTAGTACTATAACGACATGAGTTGATCATCATCAAAACTAGAGTGATGGCCTTTGGGCCAACAATCTCCCCCTTTTTGATGATGACAAAACTCATGAAGCTATATATGCATGGATTAAAGTAAAGCTTCAAAGAAGCTCCCCCTTAACTCATGCATCTCAATAAACAAATAAATATGCAATGAAGCACATGAATCTAAACAAACATGTATACAAATATATGGAGATAAACATGCCAATCAAGCATAAAACAATCAAATCCTTTTTTTCCTATTTGCAATACAAAACATATATGCATAAACATAAATCCTTCTCCCCTTTAAAAATAAAGCAAGGAAAACATGCATATATATTAAAAACTTCTCAAATACTTCTCTCCCTTTTTGTCAATCATCAACAAAGGGGTTAAAGTAAAAACAAAATGTTCTCCCCTTTTTGTTCGAAACAAGGAAACAATAAAGGGGTGAAATCAAATAAACCAATAAAGAATATATGCGATATACATTCATGAAAAGGAAGACGCTAAGTTAACTTCCCTACACATATACATTACATGAAAGAGGGATGACAAGCCCTAATTCACATAACGCATAATATGTAGTGTATAAGAGGAGATATGAAGCTCCCCCTACACACGTGTACCGCATAAAGAAGAGTTGTCAAGCTCCTCAATATAAGATACACTCAACATGAATCTATATGTAGAAGAGATGTTAAGCTCTCTTTGCATATAGGCAATACAAATCAAAACATTTTTAATTTTCTCATTAAAAACAAATTTTGAGATGTCTTGTAATCAAATTTTAAGATATCATATAAACCAAATTTTTTTTTAAAGGTACCACTTGTAAATCAATCAAATTTTAAGATACCAATTGTAATAAAATTTTAAGATATCATTGTAAATAAACATTACAAATTTTGAATTTTAATCAAAATAGAATCATATTGATACCAAATGAAAGTTATTGTAAATTATTTTGATACCAATTGCAATCAATAGATACCAATTGAAGATTATTGCACATTTTTGATATCAACAAAAATATCAATTTTGAAAATAATGCATAAGCTTATTAAAATATCAATTGAGAAACCAATTGAAAAATAAAATTTGAATTAAGATTAGCATAAACAACTTTTGTGCTTTAAATATGTAAATCAATTTTAATCAAGCACAAATAAAACATATATATGTATGAGAATGAAAATACCAATAGAAATTATGAAGCATACATATTTAGGAAACAAAGTATGAATATCAATTGAGATACCAATTGAAAATAACAATGTAAATCAAGTATATAACTCATATTGAAGAATAAATAACTAGTTAAATTAATTTTTGAAAAACTTGTTAAAGATCCTTCAAAACATGAAACCAAATCATATGTTTTTCATGAATCATACCAAATATACAAGAGTTGACACTCAAAATCGATAAAGCTCATAAAGATGTACATGAAACAAGGTCATGACAAAACAAATGAAGTGTGAATGTTCAAAAATCATGTAAATAGCATTTTCATGAAAATAATCAATAAAGCTCAAAACAAACATGAATAACATTTTATCAAACAAAACATGAAAATTTATTTTTAAAAACTAAACTTCTAGGTATATGTATGATTTACCCAATCCTAACAATATGCATACATATCTCAAACATAAAAAGAGTCCATAATGTAAATTGTATGAAGGCAAATGACTCATGGGGTATACATGTATATTTATTAGATTTGAATATAGATACATATACATGAAGTAAAACATAAAAATAGGCAAAACAAGTGTAAATGAGAGAATCATCAAAACTAGGCTATACATGTGCATATAGTGAGTACAAACATATATGAATCAATTTGTTGCTCACTACTTGTACAAGTATACATCCAAGTTTTGATAAAAACTACATTTAAACTAGTATTTACCACAAGAAGCACAAAAACATGAACATGCTAAAAATATCATATATGAATAAGCATGTAAACTAAATTAGGAGTTTAGAGATAGTTACCAAACCAAAGAACTATACTCTAAATCTCCAAAACATGGTGGTTGTCCCACCAAACCTCCTTGATAGCGGTGCATCAAATTATGTCCATCAAGCCCATGCATCCACCACCAAGGCACCAATCCTCTCACGTTATGTGAGAGCCCTCACCTACATCAAAAACACAATGTGGGAATTTTGGTACCCATTTCTTTTGGGTCCTTGGGGGTTAGTCTTATAAAGAACCCAAACATTTTTCTTATTAGCAAAATTTAAAGCATGTATCTTATCATAACAAAATTTTGCTAAATGGCCTTTGCGGCCACAATGTGTACATTTGTACATCTTAGGATGCATATGTGCATGAGTGTGATCGTGGCGTGCAAATAGTGAATATGCATGTGGGTGATGTGCATGAACATGTGGAGTTTGTTTCTTTGAAAACAAGGACTCCAATCTCTTATGGTTAAATGCACATGTGCTCAAAGTTGAGCTTAAACAATTTATTTTATTTTTCAAAAACTTCATCTCATTAGTGGTGGCATGTAAAGCATGATGAGAAATAGAAACATTTTTTTTCCTTTTTAAAAACTTTTTCTTTTTCATTTTCATCAATTTTTCTTTTCAAAGAAGTGTTTTCATGCAAAGCAACTTCCTTTTGTTTTTCCACCAAAACAATTTTGTTTTTCAATGAAGTATTTCCTTCACATAAATCATTCAATTTAGAAAGCAAGGAAATATTTTCATTTTTCAAATTACCATTTTCTTTGTCAAAGCATGCAACTTTATTTTTAAAAGACTCATTTTCTTTTAACATGCAATCAAAATTCTTTTTCAAATTTTTGTTATCCTTTTTAATCATGTCATATTTTTCAAGTAATTGTTGACAAAAAGAAGCAAGTTCATTATATGACATGTCATCTTCTTCTACCTCGGATTCGGTAGTTACCTCAAGAGGGTTATCCCCTTGGACCATGTAGCACACATTGGAAGTGTCACTTCCAATATCCGAGTCGCTCCCCGCATAATATTGTTCATTTTTGCCAAGGGAGAGTATGGTATTCCAAACTATAAAAGCCGAGTCAATGTTAGAAACCCTAGATAAATAAACATCATTTAGGGTACTTTTCAAAGCATGAATGGCTTTTGAGTTAGCCTCAATATACTTGCTATTATTAACATATGAATCATTAACGATAGCAAGATAAACATGAATGCCTAGGCCTTTGAGGTACAAAGACATCTTAACCTTCCAAGTTTGGATGTTAAGAATGTCAAAGGTGGGAGGTGACCTGAAATCCATGGTGTATGTACAAATATTGTGATTAGCTATAAAATGAGGATCTTTAACTCTAGGTTGTAAGACCCAAATCAAGAGCACTTGGCTCTGATACCAATTGTAAAATCACCTAGAGGGGGGGTGAATAGGTGATTGCTAATCTAATGGTCACTAAATGCGGAATTAAAAAACTAATTAATGCAAATTAAAACTTCTTACACTAAACACCACGTATAACACAAGAGTGTAGCCGAATTCCCCGTGAAGGGCTCTGGACTAACTCCTCAAGATTCCTCTAAATAAGAGTTGAGGTGCCGCGTTGGCTCTCTTGGTTAAATACAAATGTTAGCAAACAATCCCCAAGCATATAACAATAAGCACACAAAGTATATCAAGCATATAATGATAAAGACAATAAAGCATGCAAGATATAAACAAGAGCAAGAGATAGAGAGTGAGCAATCGCAAACACGGGATATTTGTTTTGAGGTTCGAGCACACTTGCTCTACATCCCCGCCTTCAACACCTTGAAGGATTTCCACTATAATCGATCCCACCGGATCACTCGGTGCCGCAACACCTACAAGGCGAGTTCACACTTGAACTCCTTGGACTCTCTAGTCCCGTACACACCGCAAGCCCACTAGCTCGCCGAGGCCACACCTCAAACACCGAGTTCCCACTAGAACCCGAAACACCAGGAACACAACCGTCCGCCTCCTCAAAGTACATGAAAGAAGTCTTTGGTGATCACAACACTTTAATCACCTAAAAACAATCTCACAAGAACACTCCTATAGGATGAATATGTCAATGGGTTACTCAAGTGTTTGTGAGAAAAACAAGGATGGAATGTGTGGTGAAAAACTCAAAGAAATCACTTTGAAAACACTCTTGATAAAACTCCCCTTTTGATTGAAAATATTTGCTTTCAAATAAGTGGAGAAAACCTCTTGATAGAGTTGGAAAAACTGGCTCAAAACCCACTTAAAAATCTTAGAGAAAACAGCACCCAAACCCCAAATTTATAGGGCTAGAAAAAATAGCCGTTGGGATCCAGGTGGCCTGTCGGTCGACCGTCCGGTCGACCGGCCAACGGTCATTTTTGTGACCGTTGAGCCAGCGGTCGACCGGCCGGTCGACCGTGGCTTGGATACAGAGAGCACTGCTCTCTGTCCGGTCGACCGGTCGGTCGACCGGGGCCTTTCTAGAGAGCAGAGCTCTTTGAACGGTCGACCGGGTCGGTCGACCGGCCCTCCAGCCAGAACTGGCGTGCACGTCTGTGCACGTTGGTCGACTGCCCGGTCGACCGACTTCAGACTTCGGTCGACCGGTCAGTCGACCGGCTGAAGCCAGGGAACAAAATTCTGGGAATAAAAATGTTGACATTTTGATTGAAATAAAATCCCATAAATTCACGAAAAATTTACAAAAATAGTTTCAATGTTATACTTTGATAATCAAGCATGCTTGCACAAAATCAAGGCATGTTACAAACAAATTGGACTATTTTTGTAACTTGGAAATATTGGCTCAAAACAAAAACTGTATTTTCCAAAACTTGATTTTTCTAAAACTTATTTCCAAACTTCTCCAAATACAAAAACAAGATATTTTAAACTCATTGAAAGCATAGAGTATATGGAGATGATTCACTACACATACATGGTGAAATATCTATGTTTTTGATATTAAGCACTAAATACGGTTTTGGTTAAATATATGTAAACATTGAATACCAAAAACCAAACCGGTATTTTTCAAAATGAAAACTCTTTTCTAAAATGAAAATTCTTTTATGAAAACACATATAAATCAAGAGTGTGTGTGCAAATGGTATACTTGAGCAATCCACCAACTATTCTATCCTTTACATTTTAACTAAAAACAAAATCTTATAAAAACAAACCTAGACACAAGTCTTGATCATGAAGATCTTCACTTGAAGTCTTCTCATTTTTTTGACTTGGTCCAAACACGATCCATAGAGCTAGACTCCTCTTGAGTACTTGATGTGGTCTTGATGCACAAGCTCTTGAATCAAACCGTGTTAGCTCCAAAACTTGACTTTAAATCCTTTGTTGAAGCTACACACCTACTAAGATCTTGATCACAAATCTGAAACTAAATAAACACAAGATCATTAGTACTATAACGACATGAGTTGATCATCATCAAAACTAGAGTGATGGCCCTTTGGGCCAACAAAAATACTCTTTAAAACTCTCCTTTTGATATGAAAGTTTTACTCTAAAAACATGTGGAGAAAAACTCTAAGGGAGATGGGAAAAATTGGCTCAAAAATTTCTCCAAAATCTTGTGCAAAACTGGCCAAGAGAACCCCCTTTTATAGGTTTCAAAAAACTAGCTGTTGGGTTCAGTTTTCTGGCCAAACAGATCTATCAGTCGACTGGCCGATCGACCGGCCAACGGTCATATTTATGACCATTGCGGTTGCCGGTCAACCGCCCGGTCGACTGCACCCAGGTCAAAGACCTATTGTCGATCGCTCGGTTGACCGAGGCCAGAACCAAAGAGACTGCTCTCTTGGTCGGTCGACCGCCCAGTCGACCGGGGCCAGATCCAGAGAGCAAGCTCTCTGGATCGGTCGACTAGCCCTCAAGCCATGCTTGTGCACGTTGCATGTGTACATCTGTCGACCGCTCAAAAATAAGTTCATTGAAATATTTTGAAGTACAAATATGTGTGATCAAAAATTAACACATATAACAAACAAGTTGAACTATTTTTGCGATATAGAAATTTAGCCTTAAAATAAAAACTGTATTTTTCAAAATTAACTTTGAAATTAAAATTCTATTTTTCCAAAACTTGTTCAAATACAATAACAAGATTTTAAAATACTTTTGAAGTATAGTGTGTATGGATATGATCCAATACACATATAAGATAAAATATCTATATTTTTGACAATAAGCTCTAAATAATGTTTTGACTTTAACAAAACTTAAACACATGATATAGAAACATCAAATAAGTTTTTCTATACATTTGAACTATCAATGTGTAAGGATGAAATCTAAAACACATATAAAACATGTAAACTTGTTTTGAGAAAATCTATTCATGAAACATAAAGATTTATATTTTGAAGCTCAACACCAAAACGGTATTCTCAAAAACTAAAACTATTCCTTATGAAAATGCTATAGAAATTTTGTGCGTGTGTGTATATAAGCTTGAGCAATCCACAACTAATCTATTCTTTACATTTTATCTAAAAACAAAATCTTAACACTTACAAAACTAGACTCAAGTCTTAAAAGTCTTCTCTTGAAAATCTTCTATTCATCTTGACTTAGTCCAAACCTTGGTCTAAAAAGTTAGACTTCTCTTGAGTACTTGATGCAATCTTGAAGCGCGAGCTCTTGAATCAACACGTGCTAGCTTCAAAACTTGACTTCGAATCTTTTATTGAAGCTAAACATAGACTAAGATCTTGATTGAAAATCTAAAACTAAATGAACACAAGATTATTTACTATAACTACATGAGTTAATCATCATCATAAATAGAGTGATGGGCCTTTGGGCCAACAATCTTCCCCTTTTGATGATGACAAAACTCATGAAGTTATATATACATGGATTAAAGATAAGCTTCATAGAAGCTCTCCCTTAACTCATGCATAGCATAAACAATAAAAATATTCAATGAAGGCACATAAACTAAACACGAATATATGTGCATAAACAACAATATTAAACATGCATATATAAACTCTCTAAATTCTTCTCTCCTTTTTGTTAATTCATCAATAAAGGGGTGGAGATAAACAAACAATAAAGATGTATATGTGATATATATTCATGAAGAGGAGAGACGTTATGTTAGCTCCCCATGCATACATGCATTACATGGAGAAGGAATGACTAAATTCTAACCCACATAAGTATAATATACAATTATATACGAAGATGTTAAGCTCCCCCTACACACATGGATCACATAAAGAAGAGAGGTCAAGCTCCTCAATATTTAAAATACACTCAACATGAATCTATATATAGAGGAGATGTTAAGCACCCCTTGCATATAAGCAATACATATCAAATAAGTTGAAAAAAAATTTGAAATTACTTTTAAAATAAATTTTGAAATTTCTTAAAGTCAACAAAATGAATTATGATACCATAAAATCAAATTGTAGTTGACAAAACAAATGTTGTTACCACTTGTAGATAAACAAAATTTTAAAGATACTAATAGTAGATTTTGATACCAATTGAGGGTGAAACATGAAGTACATTTTGATACAAAAAATACCAACTGAAATCAATACATAAGCTTGTAAAGATACCAATAAACATTTAGAATTAAGCCAAACTTAGCATAAACATATTGAGTTTTTTAAAAAAAATGTAAGGACATTGTGAAACAAGAACAATCAAAAATATATATATATGTATGTATGAAAATAGAAATACCACTTGAAATTTAAAGCATACATATATAAAAAACTAGTATGAGTATACAAAAATGAAATGCCATGAAAATTATGTGTATAACTCATATCAATCCACCCTTATCATGCACATGATAAAAGAATAGTCATTAAGGCCCACAAGGCATGGTCACCCAACCAACCACCCTTTGAAGGCAGGAGTTTTTAAAATAAGATTTTGAAAATAATTTTAGCATAGTTTGAAAATTTCACCAATTGAAGAATCAAGAAACTAATTTAAAATAGTTTTTTGGAAAAACTAATTAATGATTCTTTAAAACATGAAACCCAAATTATATATCTCATGAAACATGTATATCACACAAGAGTTGACACTCAAGATCCATAAGCTGATAAATGTGCTCATGAAAATAAAGTCATGAGTAAACATAAAGGTGAGTGTACAAGAATCACGTGAATAACAAATTCATGAAAGAAAGCAATAAGACTAAAAAAACATGAAATTCTTTTATCAAAAACTAAACGAGCTTCAAGGTATATGTATGTTTTGTCGAAACTAAAGTATACAAACATATCCAAACATAAACGAGTCCACAAAGAATATTGCATGAAGGCAAGCGACTCTAGGATTGACATGTATATCTATAGTTTTGGACAATATTAACATATACATGAAGCAAACAAAAAATCATGTACAAAATAGAGAAAACAAGTAAAAATGCAAGAATCATTAAAACTAGGTTATATAAATACATCTAATGAGTATACGTGAGCATTAAGGCACCCAAACAAAAGTGTCAAGTATAACTCACTAATTGTACAAGTATAAATATAAGTTTTAATGAAAACTACATCTAAACATGTAATTAACTCATAAAGCACAAAAATTTAAACAAATATAATCATTAGGGTAAATGTAAGTGCATTTAGAACTAGGATATACATAATAGCTAAACTATAGTGAGAATACAAAAATATGAATTCATATAAACATGGGTGTATCTCAAATACTATATATGTATATCACAAGTCTAATGAGCATTGCATTTAACATAATGAGCATTAGAACCACAACATGCTAAAAATGAATAATGAGAAAGCATGTAAACAAAATAAGAGTTAGCGATAGTTATCAAATCATATGAACTAATCTCTAAGTTTTCAATCTTAGAAGAAGAGACATGAGCATGAGAAATAAAATTCTTTTCTTTTTAGAAATAGAAATATTTTCTTTTTCTTCTAAAATATTTACTTTTTCAAAAGCTCATTTCATTTAAAATAGTTTTCTTTTCTTTTGAAATAGAATGGATTTAGTTTATTAAATACTATTTCCTTCAAAAATAACATCCAATTTTGAAGACAAGGAAACATTCTCCTTTTTTAAAAGATCATTTTTCATCAACAAAGTTTTATTTTCTTTCAAAACTAAAATTTTTTCTTTTAACAAATCATATTTTTAAGAAATTTTTGACAAAAAGATGCAAGTTCATTATATCGGATGCCAACTTTTTCATCTATCTCGGATTTGGAGTTTACCTCAAAGGGGTCATCCCCTTGGACCATGTAACACATGTTAGAAGTAGCACTTCTATCATCTGAGTCACTCCTCATATATTATTGTTTTTGTTCACCAAGGGAGATAAGAGTGTTCCATATTATAAAAGTCAAATCAAAGTTACAAACCCTAGATAAATATTCATCAATTAGGGTTGACTTTAAAGCATGGATGGCTTTTACATTAGCCTCAAATTTTTTGCCCTTTGTAAAATATGAATTTTTAATAGTGACAAAATAAACATGAATACCTAGGACTTTTAGGTACATGAACATCTTAACTTTCTAAGTTTGGATGTTAAGAATGTCAAACATGGGAGGTGTCATAAAATCCATGAGTGTGTGTTAAAATATAGTGATTAGCTAAATGAGGATCTTTAACTCAAGGTTGTTAGACCCAAATCAAGAGCACCAAGCTCGGATACCAATTGTAAGTCACCTAGAGAAGGTGAATAGGTGACAAGCTAGTCAAATGCAAAACTAATGTGAAATTAAAAACTAATTATACAACTTAAAACTATTATGCAAATACACTAAGTGTAACACAAGAGTGTAGCCGAATTTTTGGTGAAGGGCTCTGGACTATCTCCTCAAGATTCCTCTAGATTAAGAGTTGAGGTGCCACTATGGCTCTCTTGGTTGAATACAAGTGTGATCAAATAATCCCAAGCATATTACAATTAAGCATAAATATGTCAAGCATATAAAGAGATGAACAATAAAGGCATTCAAGATATATAAACACAGGTGAGAGAGAGAGATGAGTAATCGCAAATACGGGAGAATTGTTTTGAGATTCGAGCACACTTGCTTTACGTCCCCGCCTTCAACACTATGAAGAATTTTCATTAAAGCGATCCCGCAAGATCATTCAGTGCCACAACACCTACAACGAACTCCCTCAAGAACTCTTGGACCCATAAGTCCTTTACTTGTTTTCGCAAGAATAACACACACAAGCACACCAGCTTGTCAAGGCCGCACCTCTACAAATTCCCAATACAGGGGGATGGAACACTTGGTGATCTTCTTCTCTTGATCACCAAAAATAACTCTCACAATAAGAATCCTATAGGATAAATATAGTAATGAAAAGCTCAAGCTTGTGTGAGAAAATTAGATAGAATTTGTGGTGAAAAACTCAAGGAATTGCTTTTGAAAACACAAGATAAAGCACTCTTTAAAACCTCTCCTTTATGAAAGTTTTAGCCCAAAAAATATGTGGAGAAAAACTCTAAGAGAGATAGAAAAAACTGGCACAAAAACTTCTTCAAAATCTTGTGCAAAACTGGCCAAGAGAACCCCCTTTTATAGGGTTCAGAAAACTAGACGTTGCTCAGTTTATGGCCAAACAGACCTGTCGGTTGACCGTCCGGTCGACTAGCCAACGACCATATTTATGACTATTGGCGTTGCCAGTCGTTCGCCCCGTCGACCGCACCCAGGTCAAAGACCTATCGGTCGACCGAGGCCAAAACTAGAGAGCACTACTCTCTTGGTTGGTCAACCGTCCGGTCGACCGGGGCCAGATCCAAAGAGCAAGCTCTCTGGATCGATCGACCGCCTGGTCGACCGGCCCTCAAGCGAGGCTTGTTCACGTTGCCTGTGAACATCGGTCGACCTCTTGGTCAACCGACCTCTGGTTCGATCGACCGGTCGGTCGACCGCCAGAAGCCCAGAAACAAGAGTTTAAGGGATTGAAATTTGGTCTTTTTAAAACCCTAAAATTTTATTTAAATCCCATAAAAATTCATAAAAATAAGTTCAGTGAAATACTTTAAAGTACAAATATGTGTCAAAAATCAACACATATTACAAACAAGTTGAACTATTTTTGCGATATAGAAATTTAGCTTAAAACAAAAACTATATTTTTCAAAATCAACTTTGAAATTAAAAATCTATTTTTTCAAAACTTGTTCAAATACAAAAACAAGATATTAAAATACTTTTGAAGCATAGTGTGTATGGATATGATCCAATACACATATAAGATGAAATATCTATATTTTTGACAATAAGCTTTAAACAAAGTTTTGACATTAACAAAACTTAAACACATATATAGAAACATCAAATAAGTTTTTCTAAATATTTGAACCATCAATGTGTTAGAATGAAATCCAAAACACATATAAAATATGTAAACTTATTTTGATGAAATCTTTCATGAAACATAAAGATTTATACTTTGAATCTCAATACCAAAACAGTATTCTCAAAAAATAAAACTATTTCTTATGAAAATGCTATCAAAATTTTGTGTGTGTGTATATAAGCTTGAGAAATCCATAACTAATCTATCATTTATATTTTATTAAAAACAAAATCTTAACAGTTACAAAATTAGACTCAAGTCTTGAAAGTCTTCTCTTGAAAATCTTCTCTTCATCTTGACTTGGCCCAAATCTAATACAAAGAGCTAGACTCCTCTTGAGTACTTGATGCGATCTTGAAGGCAAGCTCTTAAATCAAGACGTGCTAGCTTCAAAACTTGACTTTGAATCTTTTTTGAAGCTAAACACCGACTAAGATCTTAATTGAAAACCTGAAACTAAATGAACACAAGATCATTAGTACTATAACTACATAAGTTAATCATCATCAAAACTAGAGTGATAGGCCTTTGGACCAACATTATCTCTAGGGATCATTTGTTGTGAGAGTGTTTTTAGTGATCAAATTGTAGAGATCGCCAAGTTTTCATCCTTGTATTTGAGGAGGCGAATTTGTGGGTTCGCGTTGTGTAGAGTTCTTGAGGGAGCTCATTGTAGAGGTGCGGCCTCGGCAAGCTAGTGTGCTTGCGTGTGTTGTTCTTATGGGAATAAGTGAGGGACTTGCGGATCTAAGAGTTCTTGAGAGAGCTTGTAGTAGGTGTTGCGGTACTAAGTGATCTTGTCGGATCATTATAGTGGAAATCCTTCTAGTGTTGAAGGCGGGGATGTAGAGCAAGTCTGCTCAAACCTCGAAACAATTCTCTCGTGTTTGTGATTGCTTATCTCTCTCTCTCTCTCTCACTTGTGTTTATATATCTTACATGCTTATATTGTTCAACTTTTTATATGCTTGATATATTTATGCTTAAATTAATATATGCTTGGATTTGTTTGCTCACACTTGTATTCAACCAAGAGAGCCATAGTGGCACATCAACTCTTAATCTAGAGGAATCTTAAGAAGATAATCCAGAGCCTTTCATCGAAAATTCGGCTACACTCTTTAGTTATACGTTGTGTGTAGTTTTAGTTTGCATAATAGTTTTAATTCTATATTAGTTTTGCATTTGATTAGCTTGTCACCTATTCACCCCCTCTAGGTTACCTACAATTGGTATCAGAGCTTGTTGCTTTTGATTTGAGTCAATACCTAGAGTTAAAGATCCTATTTAGCTAATCATAATATTTATTTACACACACATGGATTTCATGACACCTCCCATATTTGACATTCTTGACTTTTAAAATTGGAAAGTTAAGATGTTCATGTACCTCATAGCCCTAGGTATTCATGTTTATTTGCCATCATTAAGGATTTATATTTTGTTAATGGCAAGCGTCTAGAGGCTAATGCAAAAGCCATCCATGCATTAAAGTCAATCCTAATTGATGAATATTTATCTGTTTCTAAGCTTGATTCGACTTTTGTAGTTTGTAACACTCTTTGCTCTTTTGGAGAACAAACACCAAATAAAAAAGAGAGTGACTCAGATGTAGAAAGTGATGCTTCCAACATGTGCTATATGCTCTAAGGGGATAACCCCTTGAGGTAAACTCTGAATCCAAGCTTGATGAAGAAGTTGACATCTCATATGATGAACTTGCATCTTTTTTGTCTAAAACTTCTTAAAAAAATATGATTTGTTAAAAGAAGAAAAAGATTTAATTTTAAAGAAAATAAAACTTTATTGATGGAAACAATTTTTGAAAAAGGAGAATGTTTGCTTGTCTTCAAAATTGGGTGTTATTTTTGAAGGAAACAATTCTTTAAAAACAAAATTGATTCTATTCAAAAGAAAAGAAAACTATTTTAAATGATAATGAGCTGTTGAAAAAGAAAATTATTTTAAAAGAAAAAGAAAATGTTTCTCTTTCTAAAAAGAGAAAAAATTTTATTTATCATGTTTCTTCTTTCAAAATTAATAATAATATTTGCATTGTGAAGAAGAAAATTGATTGTTTAGACTCCACTTTGAGCCAATGTGCATTTAACCACTCTAAATTGGAATCTATGTTTCACAAGGAACAAATTTCACACATGCATGCACATTCTACACGGCATATACATGCACACCATGGTCACACCTATTCTCATATGTATGCTAGAGTGTACACATACATTGTGGCCGCAAAGGCCATCTTACAAAATTTTGTTTTAATAGATTAAATTTCTTAAATTTTGAAAATAAAAATGTTTGGGTTCCTTGTAATGTTAACCCCCGTGGACCCAATAAGAAGATATGGGTACCAAAATCTTCACTTCTTGTGTTTAATGTAGGTGTGGGCTCTCACAAAATGTGAGAGGATTGGTGCCTTAGTGGTGGATGCATTAGGAGCTTGATGGACATACCAAATTGATGTATCACTATCAAGGAAGCATGGTGGGAGGACCACCTCGTGTTTTGGAGAAATGAATTGGCTACATCGGTTTTGATAAATGTTTTGAATGACTATATGCTAGTGTAGTAACCTAGACTCTACCATATATAGTTTGTGTCTAATATTGAGTTGATTGGTTGTTAGCTATGCATGTATTTTAAAAAACTTTATTCATGTTTTTAATAGATCTACAAGCCTATTCTTCATTCATGTTTTGTATGCTTTTATGTCTATAACATGTCGATATACAGATTTTGTTAAAACTTGTATAATTTTTGAGTTACATGCTTTACATACCCTATTTCTTTTATGTACTTAGTTATTTATTTGATTGTACATTATATATCCTAACTTTGATGATTCTTGCATCATTTTGTGGTATATCATGTTTTTGAGAAAAAGATTTTCATTTGAGTTTAGTTTTGAGCTTTATTATTTTTTCATGAATATATCATTTACATGATTCTTGTGCACTCACATCTTATGAGCATTTATCAGTTTTATAGATTTCGAGTATCAAATTTTGTGTAATACACATGTTTCATGAGGTATATATGATTTAGTTTCATATTTGAAGGATCTTTAACTAGTTTTTCAAAAACTATTTTTAACTAATTATTTATTCTTCACTTAGTAGTGTTTTCAATTTATAACTATTTTTAAATCCTATTTTTGAAAACTTCTACCTTAAAAGGGCGGTTGGTTGGGCGACCATGCCGTATGTACCTTATTGAACATCTATTTAAACATGTGCATAATAGGAATGGATGATATGAGTTATACACTTGATCTTCATTTTATTTCATATTTTTGTATACTCATATTTGCTTTCTATATATGTATGCTTCAAATCTCAAATGGTATTTTCATTTTCATACATATATATGATTTAAATTGTGCTTATTTTACAATATCCATACAATTTTAGCAAAAATTATGTTTACGCTAAACTTGATTTAATCCTAAATGTTACTTGGTATTTTTCATAAGCTTATGCATCAGTTTTTTTGGTATTTCAAAAAAGAGTGGGAAAATTTTCCTTTTAAAAAAAATTGTTTAAAGTAATCCATGATGTCCATGATTATTTTTCTTTAATTGGTAAAGTTTATATCCATGTTAGTTTTCAATTGGTATTTTTTAGTATCAAATGTACTTCATGTTTCACCTTCAATTAGTATTAAAATTTATTTTAATTGATAGTAAAAAAAATTTTGTTTGTTGACTTCAAGAAATTTCAAAATTTGTTTTAAGTGTTATCAAAATTTTTAAAATTTATTTTGATATGTATTGATTATATGCAAGGGGAGCTTAACATCTCCTCTATATATAGATTCATGTTGAGTGTATTTTACAAATTGAGGAGTTTGAGCTCTTTTCTTTATGTGACACAGGTTTGTATGAGGAGCTTAACATCTCCGTCTATACATTGTATATTATGCTTGTGTAGGTTAGGGTTTAGTCATCCCTTCTCCATGTAATGCATCTATGCTGGGGGAGTTAATTTAACGTCTCTCCTCTTCATGAATGTATATCGCATATACATTTATCTTGTTGTTTTTCTTCGCCCCTTTGTTGAAGAATTGACAAAAAGGGGGAGAAGGATTTAGAGTTTATATGCATGTTTAATATTTGCTGTTTATGCATATATATTTGTGTTTAGTTTATGTGCTTCATTGAATATCTTTATTGTTTTTGCTATGCATGAGTTAAGGGGGAGCTTCTATGAAGCTTATCTTTAATCATGCATATATAACTTCATGAGTTTTGTCATCATAAAAAAGCGGGAGATTGTTGGCCCCATCACTCTAGTTTTGATGATGATTAACTCGTGTAGTTATAGTACTAATGATCTTGTGTTTATTTAGTTTACGATTTTCTACAAGATCTTAGTCGGTGTTTAGCTTTAACGAAAAATTCGAAGTCAAGTTTTGAAGCTAGCACCTATTGATTTAAGAGCTCGCGCTTCAAGATTGCATCAAATACTCTAAGAAGAGTCTAGCTCATGGATCAAAGTTTGAACCAAGTCAAATGGAGAAGAAGATTTTCAAGACGAGTCATATTTGTAAGTTTTAAGATTTTTATTTTTAGATAAAATGTAAAGGATAGATTAGTTGTGAATTGCTCAAGCTCATACATACACAAAATATTTCATGTTAAATAGTTTAGTTTTTGAAAAATACATGTTTTGGTTTGAACTTCAAAGAATACATATTTTGTTTTCATGAATATATTCCATCAAAACAAGTTTACATGGTTTATATGTGTATTGGATTTCATCCATACACATTGTTGCTTCATATTGTTTAGAAACTTCTTTTGATGAGTTTTATATCATGTGGTTTAAGTTTTGCTTTTATCAAAACTTATTTTGAGCTTATTGTCAAAAATAAAGATATTTCATCTTATATGTGTATTGGATCATTTTCATATACACTATGCTTCAAATGAGTTTTAATATCTTATTTTTGTATTTGAAAAGTTTCGAAACAAATGGTTTCTCATTTTGAAGTTTATTTTTAGAAAATTACGATTTTGTTTTAAGCTTAATTTCTATATCGCAAAAAAAGTTCAATATGTTTGTAATATGTGTTGATTTTTGATCACACATATTTGGATTTCAAAGTATTAATAAAAACTCATCTTTGTGGATTTTATGGAAATTAAATAAATTTTTATGGGTTTTAAGTTAGAATTTCCAATCCTTAAAACCCTGACCTTCGGCTTCTAGCGGTCGACCAGGTCGATCGAACAGAGCTCAGTCGACCGATGTGCATAGCAACGTACACATGCCCTGGCTTGAGGGCCGGTCGACTGACCAGAGAGACCAGCTCTCTGGTTCTTACCTCGGTCGACCGATAGGTCAAGACCTGGGTGCGGTCGACCAGACGGTCGACCGGCAACCCCAATATTCTGAAATATGACCGTTGGCTGGTCGACGGCCGATCGACCGACATGCCATCTGGCCCCCAACGGCTAGATTTTGACAGCCTATATATTGGGTATTTTGGGCTAGTTTCGGTAAGATTTTGAGAGAAGTTTTGACGCTAGTTTTTTTCACCTTTAACAGAGTTTTCTCTACAAGTTTTAGAGCTTAACTTCCATATCAAAAGAGTGTTTTGCAAGAGTGATTCTCTTGTATTTTTCAAAAGCAATTTTTGAGTTTTTCCTCCATAAATTTATCTTAGTTTTCTCACATAAACTTGAGCTTTCCATTACTATATTTATCCTGTAGAGATCATTTGTTGTGAGAGTGTTTTTGGTGATCAAAGTGTAGAGATCACCAAGTTTTCATCTTTGTATTTGAGGAGGCGAACTTGTGGGGTTCGCATTGTGTAGAGTTCTTGAAGGAGCTGATTATAGAGATGCGGTCTTGACAAGCTAGTGTGCTTACGTGTGTTGTTCTTGCAGAAATAAGTGAAGGACTTGTGGGTCTAAAAGTTCTTGAGGGAGTTCGTTGTAGGTGTTGCGGCACCGAGTGATCTTGCGGGATCGTTATAGTAGAAATCATTCATAGTGTTGAAGGTGGGGACGTAGAGCAAGTGTACTCGAACCAAAAACTATTCTCCGATGTATGCGATTGCTTATCTCTCTCACTTGTGTTTATATATCTTGCATGCTTATATTATTCATCTTTTTATATGCTTGATATATTATATGCTTGGGTTTGTTTGCTTACACTTATATTCAACCAAGAGAGCCATAGTGGCACCTCAACTCTTAATCTAGAAGAATCTTAAGGAGATAGTCAGAGCCATTCATCGGGAATTCGGCTACATTCTTTGATTATACATTGTGTGTAGTTTTAGTTTGCATAACAGTTTTAATTTCATATTAGTTTTGCATTTGGTTAGCTTGTCACCTATTCACCCCCTCTAGGTGACCTACATATAGATGAGGGTTTCCTTGTTTGGATTATTCATTCGACGTCTAATCTTACGGATCTGTAATTTGGGCTTTTATAACTGGTTTTGCCATATTCAATTACTTGCTGCCTTTTTGCCTGCTCTTGTATGCCTGTGCTCATGAAACAATTTTCAATACATGCTCTTTGACTCGGATTTGTCAATACATGTGTGTTTGTCCTTGCACGCCACTTGGCTCTCATCTCACCACTCGTTGGGGAGTTCTGACTCCCCTGGATCTGCATGTCCAGATCATGGAGCTTGTTGATTCTCTCTGTTGCTGATCAGAGATGAGCAGTGGATCATCATTAGACCATTCAGAGTCCTTCCCTTTCAGGCCCCCTGCTCGGTTCTCGAGTTTTCTTTTTGTAGTTCGTGAGCACCTTTTGTACTATCATAATTGTATATCTTTTGTATTCTCGCATTTGCGCCTATCGGTGATGAAATATTCTTGTAATATTATGTCATATCCTTTGATAACTTTGTAATTGTACTCAAATGTTTGAATGTATAATGCACCACGTACTTTAGTACTCTGGTTCTTGCATATACTGATGCTTAGCGTATATATGTGAGGGTATTTTCGACCTGCTTATATATGTTGCAGTAACGTCTCCGTACCTGCGGGATCGGGGTGTTACAGAGAGAGTTAGGGCGAGAGAAAATGAGAATCAAAGAGAGATTAGAAGAGAGAAAGTGAGACAGTGGCTTATAAGGGAATAAAGGGAAAGCTTAGAAAAATAAAAGATTTAATTAATATTTTAATTAGGTCACAATTGACTAGTTCAAAACGATTCCCAAAAATTTTATAAAATAGCAAATATTATAAGGAGGAATAATGTGAAATCGAATTCAAAAAATTCAGTATGATTTGCAAATTAAAGATTTTAGAATCGACCGGTGATGCCGGTCGACACCAGATTGGATAGATTTTTGACTAATTTAAAAAAAAAACCCCACAATATGGTAAAATAGAAAATATGATCTTGAAAATAATCTGAAAGCAGATCCTTGAAATTCAACCCATTTGTGAATTAAAAATGTTAGAACCAATTATCGGTATTGGTCGACTCCGAATTCAAAGATTTTCTAAAAAATTAAGAAAAATTCTAGAAAATTTTGAAAAATCCAAATATTAGGAAATAATATCTGAAGTTAAAATTGGTTATGTCTGACTATCAGAAAGGTCAAATCAAATACATACATTGCATCACGTACTGATACGGTGACACGTATATCTAGGGTCGGGGTTACATACCATCACCAAATACACCTCTACCTCCTTCTTACTCCTCCCTTGGCCTGACGGCTGTCAGCCCTCTGTCCTCCGCTGACCTGACCGCCGGTGCCACCTGGCCCGCCACCAGGCCGATCATGCCTCCATCTTCTTCTTCCTTCCTTCTCTTCTTCCTTTCTTTCCTTCTTCTTTCCTTCTTCCTTCTTTTCCATTCCTTTCCCGTTCTTTCTCTGCGGCCCCCCCTCTCTCCATTCTTTCTCTCTCTCTCTCATTCTCTCGCTTAATGAGTTGAAACCTATAAACCCAAACCCAAACCATTTACCCCTTACTTATATTTTGGGTTGGATTTTAGGACCTAAACCTGACCCGCTAGCAACCTGACCCGCATCCAAAACTTATATTAAGGTAAACTTTCATAAAAACCCTTGACAATTCATAAAATTTACAAATTTACTTGTTATTACATATTTAATTTTTTTTTTATGCTTTTAGTATTCGGGTGATATCTTGAGCATCATAAGTTCAATTTGGACAATTCTTAAACCATTGCGATCGTAGAAAGATGAGCTACATTCCTGTCACAACTATGTGAGTATTTTTATTTATAAGTTATATTTCAATGTGTTAAATTATAAATTACTTTATTAAATTGTATGTGTCATTTAATAAATCATGTGAAACTGCATTTATCGTACTATTAATCATGTAAATAGCAAAACATTGTAATTAAAATATGTGATAGTGTTTTTCAAACATATTCAATGACACAATATTTTGTTGTGATTCTTGATTTAATATAAAATATAGATAAAAATTAGATAATTATTAGACGGTTGATAAGATACTCCCAGAATGATAAATTATATATTATTAAAATGGTTGTGAAGAGTTTGAAAATAGAATCATTGTCTATAATCCTGTAACATATTGTTCACAGTAATAAATAAATGTGTTATAACCAATATTGATATATCTATGTATATATTGACATATGTTCACATTAAAATTCTCACCTGGCACTATCACCGTTACCTTAATAACCACTGATACACTGGATACTGTTATTTTCTGTTAGACTATCATGGATTGTGCATGTTTCAATGTATTAGATACAATTGTGGACACTATTATCTCATGCACTTGTATCAAAGTTACATGTGTATTCTCTATACTAAATACTATTATTTCATGTACTTGTAGCACTATTACACGGATACCCTACACTATTATTTCATGTACTTGTTATCATTGTTGTATGGATACTCGGTAACACTGGCTACTGCTCTTATATTACTGTTACATATATTCACCTATATACATGCTCTGGTTGTCCATGTATTCCTGCTATATGGAATATAGTTACTTTGATATTCCTGTATAATCGTTATATGCATATTTCCTGAATAAAATACATGATCATTTTCTGTATCACTGTATTTGTAGGCTGTGTAAAAATTAGTGAAGACAAAACCTCAAATGCAAACCTAGCAGATGCGGAGGTCACATTTCAGCCTCAGACGCAGGCCTCATGCCAAACGCGAGAGTCGCGTCTCAACCCAAACATGGATCTCGCGTCCTTTGTCAAATGCAGAGGTCGTGTTCTAACCTCAGACGCGAATCTCGCAGTCTCTATGATATGCGCTGGTCGTGCTGTTCTTTGAGACGCAGACCTCAGGGTTGTGTTTCAACATTTAAACGCGAGCCTACGTAGCTTCGCGTTTTAACACAAAAGAAAGCGTGAGAAGCTTCACCTTTCAACTACAACGCGAGCCTGTGAGCTCCGCAATCCAACACAGAGGTGAGTGCAAGTTCACCTAGAGGGGGGGTGAATAGGTGATGGCTAACCTAATGGTCACTTAATGACAAATAATGCGGAATTAAGAACTATTATGACCTAAACTAAACTCTTACACTAAACACCACGTATAACACAAGAGTGTTGCCGAATTCCCCGTGAAGGGTTCTGGACAAACTCCTCTAGATTCCCTAGATAAGGGTTGAGGTGCCGCGTTGGCTCTCTTGGTTAAATACAAGTGTTAGCAAACAAACCCAAGCAAGTATATCAATGAGCACAAATGAATATATCAAGCATATAGAGAAAGACAATAAAAGTATGTAAGATATAAAGACAAGAGAGAGAGAGAGTGACAACCGCAAACACAAGGGATTTGTTTCGAGGTTCGAGCACCCTTGCTCTACATCCCCGCCTTCGACACACGAAGGATTTCCACTATGCAAGATCCCAATGGATCTCTCCTCGGTGCCTCAACACCTACAAACCCTCGGACTCCCTAGTCCGTACACACGCAAGCCCCACAAGCTTGCCGGCCGCACCTCAAACCAAGAGTTTACAACCGAACTCTAAACCACCACGAGCACACTTGCCCGTTTCCTCAAAGTACAAAGAAAAGATCTTTGGTGATCACAACACTTTGATCACCTAAAAGCACTCTCACTACAACACTCCTATAGAATGAATAATCAATGTATGCTCAAGTGTTTGTGTGAGATAAACAAGAAAGAGAATGGTGGAGGAAAAACTCAAAGAATCACTTTTACACTCTTGATAAAATCTTCCTTTAGATTGGAAGTATTTGCTCTCAAATATGTGGAGAGAAAACTCTTTTAAAAGGATCAGAAAAACTGGCTTGAAAGCTCTCCTAAAATCTTAGAGAAAAACAATGACCAAACCCCCAAATTTATAGGCTGTCAAAAACTAGCCGTTGGGGTCTGTCAGACCTGTCGGTCGACCGCCCGGTCGACTGCCAACGGTCAAGAATCCGACCGTTGGAGCCTTCGGTCGACCGCCCGGTCGACCCAAAAGAACAGAGAACACTGCTCTCAGTTCCGGTCGACTGGGTTGGCAGACCGGCCATCTGCCAGGTCAAGGCGTGCACGTCGTGCACGTCGGTTGACCGATCCGGTCGACCGACTTCAGCCCTAGTCGACTTGGTAGGTCGACTAGTCGACTTGGCTGAAGCCTGGAACAGAAAATCTGGGATTAAAACTTGGTCTTTTGGCTCACATAAAAATTCCATAAAATACATAAAAATCTACAAAAATAGTTTACCAATATACTTTGATAAACAAACATGCTTGCACAAAATCAAGGCATGTTATAAAAGATTTGGACTATTTTGTATGTTGAAAATATTGGCTCAATTGAAAACTTATATTTTTCTAAAACTTGTTTTCCAAACTTCTTCATGATATAAAAACAAGATATTTTGAATTCATTAAAGCATAGTGTGTATGGATATGATCTACTACACAATTAAGATGAAATATCTATGTTTTGGCATTAAGCTCTAAATATGGTTTTGGATAAAAGACATTCATATAAGAAATTCCAAAAACCAAAAAGTATTTTTCCAAAATGAAAGTCTTTTCTAAATCTGAAAATTCTTTTATGAAAAGACAACTAAATCAAGAGTGTGTGTGTGTGTGATATATACTTGAGCAATCCACCAACTATTCTATCCTTTACATTTTATCTAAAAATAAAATCTTATACCTAGACACAAGTCTTCTCTTGAAGTCTTCCCTTGAAGTCTTCTCATCTTCTTGACTTGGTCCAAACACGATCCAACGAGCTTAACTTTTGATGTGGTCTTGATGCATAGGCTCGTGAATCAACGTGCTAGCTCCAAAATATGACTTTAAATCCTTTGTTGAAGCTCCACACCTACTAAGATCTTGATCATAAATCTGACACTAATTAAACACAAGATCATTAGTACTATAAACTTCATGAGTTGATCATCATCAAAACTAGAGTGATAGGCCTTTGGCCAACAATCTCCCCCTTTTTGATGATGACAAAACTCATGAAGTTATATATGCATGGATCAAATAAAGCTTCAAAGAAGCTCCCCCTTAACTCATGCATACCAAATAAACAATAAATATGCATTGTATGCTCACAAACATGTATGCAAATGAATGGAGATAAAACAAACGAAATCTTTTTCTCCTATTTGCAAAACAAAACATATAAACTCTCAAATTCTTCTCCCCTTTTTGTCAATCATCAACAAAGGGGTTAAAGTAAAAGCAAAATCATTAAATTTTTCTCCCCCTTTTTGTCCGAAACAAAGAACCAAAGAAGGGGTAAACCAAATCAATCAAGAAAGGTCATATGCGATATACATTCATGAAGAGGACGACGCTAAGTTAGCTTCCCTACACATATGCATTACATGAAGAAGGGATGACAAGCCCCAATTCACATAACACATATTATGTAATGCATAAGAGGAGATGTGAAGCTCCCCCTACACGCGTGTACCACTTAAAGAAGAGTTGTTAAGCTCCTCAATATACAATACACTCAACATGAATCTATATGTAGAAGAGATGTTAAGCTCTCCTTGCATATAGGCAATACAAATCAAAAATTTGAATTTTTCTTATAAAACAAAATTTTGAATTTTCTCAATAAAACAAATCTTGAGAATTTTTCTTAAAATTTTATTTCTTATCATAAACAACTTTGTGCTTTAAACATGTAAAATAATTTTAACTCAAGCACAAATAACAAATCATATATATGTATGAAAAGAGTATACCAATAGAAATTGATACATACATATATGGGAAAACAAAATATGAGTATATACAAAAGAAGTTCATATTGATACCAATTGAAAATATTCAATGATACCAATAGAAAAATAAGTTTAAGTGTATACATCATATAATCTACCACATGAAGAACTCGAACTAGTTAAATGAAAATATTTGAAAAACTAGTACGGAATCCTTCAATCAAGAAATAAAATATTTTTCATGAAATATGTGTAAATCATATGAAAATGGCAATGAAGCTCAAATTCCTTTAAATAAGACAATGTGAAAATTATCATAAATTTTGAAAACATAAAAATCACAAAAAAAAATTTATTAAAAAATTATATTTCAAGGTATATGTATGTTTTAACAACACAAGAAGTATACATACATATCCCTAAACACAATTGAGTCCATATATATAGATTTGCATGAAAGGCAAATGACTCATGAGGTATCCATGTATATCTTAAAGTTTGGCAAAATAAACATATACATGAAATGAAAACACATGATCATAAAATAAATCCAAAAAGGGAATACAAGTTTAAAATTGTAGGATTATCAAAACTAGGCTATACTAGCACACCAAATAGGCACAAATAAGCAATCAAACCCAACCATATATAGATTTATTTGTGACCCATAATATGTACAAGTATAAATCCTAGTGTTGACAAAAACTATCATTTTAACTAATATTCAATTCATGAAGCATCAAATCTTGAGAATACAAAAAAATAAGATCATGTGTATATCTCATAAACTAATTGAAGAATAAATAACTAGTATAAAATAGTTTTGAACAACTAGTTAAAGATCCTTCAAATACATCAAATCATATGTACTTCATAAAGCATAACTAAATACATAAAGATTTAATCACTCATGGTCTATAAAGCTCAAAATGATCATGAAAATAAGTCATGAATTAATAAATGAAGATGTGAGTGTTTAAAAGATCATGTAAATAGCATTTTTATGAAAGTAGTCATTTAAGCTCAAAAAGATCATAAGTCACATTTTTTTTAAAACAAAACAAAAACATGAAAAATCATTTTTCATAAAACACTAGTCTTCATGGTATATGTATGATTTATCCAAAGCTAACAATACACATACATATCCCAAACATAAAAGAGTCTATCAAATGTATTTGCATGAAGGCAAGAGACTCACGGGTATACATGTATATTTATTAGATTTGAATTAGAAATACATATACATGAAGTAAAGCATAAAAATTGGCAAAGCATGTATAAATGAGAGAATCATCAAAACTAGCCTATACATGTGCATATAGTGGGTACAAATGAGCATGAAGTGCAAATATATATATAAATCAAATGTAACTCACTATTAGTACATGTATAATACAAGTTTTAATAAAAACTACATCTAAGCATGTTATTACCATGAAGCACAAAATAAATGAAAAACATGAACATGCTCAAAATATTATGAATGAACAAGCATGAACATAAATAAAATGGGAGTTTAGAGATTGTTACCAACTCCAAAGCTCCAATCATGGTGGTTGTCCCACCAAAACCTCCTTGATAGAGATGCATCAATAAGTGTGTCCATCATATCCATTTGCATCCACCATCAAGGCACCAAATCTCTCACGTTTTGTGAGAGCCCTCACCTACATCAAATACACAAGGTGGAGATTTTGGTACCCATATTTTCTTGGGTCCTTGGGGGTTAGTCTTGTAAGGAACCCAAAAATTTTATTGGCAAAATTAAAATGATTTAACCTATCATAACAAAATTTTGTTAAGTGGCCTTTGCAGCCATAATGTGTACATGTGTACACTTAGGATGCTTATGTGTAGGAGTGTGATCATGACGTGCAACATAAGCATATGCATGATGATGTTGTGCATGAATGTGTGGAGTTTGTTTCTTTGAAAACATTGACTCCAACTTAGTATGGTTAAATGCACAAGAGTTCAAAGTTGAACTCAAACAATCCATTTTATTTTTCAAAACTTTTATCTCATTTGTGGTGGCATGTAAAGCATGATGAGATAAATAATCATTTTTCTTCTTTTTCGAAACAAAATCTTTTTCTTTTCACAAATCTTTCTTTTTAAAGAATTATTTCTTGAAAAATAACTTCCTTTTGTTTTTCCACCAAATCAATTTTATCCTTCAAAAATAGTGTTCCCTTCACACAAATCATTTAATTTAGACATAAGGGAAACATTTTCATTTTTCAAAACATTATTTTCTTTTCTAAGCATGCAATCTTAGTTCTAAATGAATCATTTCTATATGCATGCAATCAAATTTCTTTTTCAAATTTATTATCTTTCTTAATCATGTCATATTTCTCAAGTAATAATTGACAAAATGTAGAAAGCTCTTCATATGACATGTTAACATCCTCATCCTCGGATTCGGCAGTTACCTCAAGGGGGTATCCCCTTGGACCATATAGCACTTGTTGGAGGTGTTTACTTCCAACATCCGAATCGCTCCCCGCATAGTATTGATCATTTTCGCCAAGGGAGAGGAGGGTGTTCCAAACTACAAAAGCCAAATCAAGATTAGCAACCCTAGATAAATAATCATCATTTAGGGTAGATCTTAAAGCATGACGGGCTTTTGCATTAGCCTCAAAATTCTTACCATCTAAACAATATGCATTATTAGTAGTGGCAAGATAAACATGAAAACTAAGGCCTTGAGGTACAAAGACATCTTAACCTTCCAAATTTGGATGTTAAGAATGTCAAACATGGGTGGTGACATGAAATCCATAGTGTGTGTATAAATATTATGATTAGCCTAAAAATGAGGATCTTTAACTCTAGGTTGTAAGACCCAAATCAGAGTACCAAGCTCTGATACCAATTGTAAGTTCACCTAAAGGGGGGGTGAATAGGTGATGGCTAACCTAATGGTCACTTAATGACAAATAATGTGGAATTAAGAACTATTATGACCTAAACTAAACTCTTACACTAAATACCACGTATAACACAAGAGTGTTGCCGAATTCCCCTTGAAGGGCTCTGGACAAACTCCTCTAGATTCCCAAGATAAGGGTGAGGTGCCGCGTTAGCTCTCTTGGTTAAATACAAGTGTTAGCAAACAAACCCAAGCAAGTATATCAATGAGCACAAATGAATATATCAAGCATATAGAGATAGACAATAAAAGTATGCAAGATATAAAGACAAAGAGAGAGAGAGAGTGAGCAATCGCAAACACAAGGGATTTGTTTCGAGGTTCGAGCACCCTTGCTCTACATCCCCGCCTTCGACACACGAAGGATTCCCACTATGCAAGATCCCAATGGATCTCTCCCCGGTGGCCGCAACACCTACAAACCCTCGGACTCCCTAGTCCGTACACACGCAAGCCCCACAAGCTTACCGAGGCCGCACCTCAAACCAAGAGTTCACAACCGAACTCTAAACCACAACGAGCACACTTGCCCGTTTTCCTCAAAGTACAAAGAAAAGATCTTTGGTGATCACAACACTTTGATCACCTAAAAGCACTCTCACTACAACACTCCTATAGAATGAATAATCAATGGATGCTCAAGTGTTGTGTGGGATAAACAAGGAAGAGAATGGTGGAGGAAAAACTCAAAGAATCACTTTTACACTCTTGATAAAATCTTCCCTTTAGATTGAAAGTATTTGCTCTCAAATATGTGGAGAAAACTCTTTTAAAAGGATCAGAAAAACTGGCTTGAAAGCTCTCCTAAAATCTTAGAGAAAAACAATGACCAAACCCCAAATTATAGGCTGTCAAAAAACTAGCCGTTGGGGTTTGTCAGACCTGTCGGTCGACCGCCCGGTCGACCGCCAACGGTCAAGAATCCGACCGTTGGAGCCTTCAGTCGACCGCCCGGTCGACCCAAAAGAACAGAGAGCACTGCTCTCAGTTCCGGTCGACTGGGTCGGCAGACCGGCCATCTGCCAGGTCAAGGCGTGCACGTCGTGCACGTCGGTCGATCGAGCCGGTCGACCGACTTCAGTCCTAGTCGACTTGGTAGGGTCGACTAGTCAACTTGGCTGAAGCCTGGAACAGAAAATCTGGGATTAAAACTTGGTCTTTGGCTCACATAAAAATCCCATAAAATACATAAAAATCTACAAAAATAGTTTTACCAATATACTTTGATAAACAAACATGCTTGCACAAAATCAAGGCATGTTATAAAAGATTTGGACTATTTTTGTATGTTGGAAATATTGGCTCAATTGAAAACTTGTATTTTTCTAAAACTTGTTTTCTAAACTTCTCATGATACAAAAACAAGATATTTTGAATTCATTAAAGCATAGTGTGTATGGATATGATCCACTACACAATTAAGATGAAATATCTATGTTTTGGCATTAAGCTCTAAATATGGTTTTGGATAAAAGACATTCATATAAGAAATTCCAAAAACCAAAAAGTATTTTTCTAAAATGAAAGTCTTTTCTAAATCTGAAAATTCTTTTAATGAAAGAAACTAAATCAAGAGTGTGTGTGTGATATATACTTGAGCAATCCACCAACTATTCTATCCTTTACATTTATCTAAAAATAAAATCTTATACCTAGACACAAGTCTTCTCTTGAAATCTTCCCTTGAAGTCTTCTCATCTTCTTGACTTGGTCCAAACACGATCCAACGAGCTCAACTTTTGATGTGGTCTTGATGCATAAGCTCGTGAATCAACCGGTGCTAGCTCCAAAATATGACTTTAAATCCTTTGTTGAAGCTCCACACCTACTAAGATCTTGATCATAATCTGACACTAATTAAACACAAGATCATTAGTACTGTAACTTCATGAGTTGATCATCATCAAAACTAGAGTGATGGGCCTTTGGGCCAACAGTGAGCCTGTGAGCTCCGCGTCTCAATATCAGAGCAAGGTCCAGGCCTACCATGGACCCGTTTTTTCTGCTGTAACTGACAGCCACAAATTTGATCAGTTACACCTTTTTTTTATTCATATAATGAGAAATAAATTCCCATTATGGAGAGATTTAAGAGGTTAGTTACACCTCCCATTATGGAGAGAATTAAGAGGTTGGTTACACCCAGAATCCTTTATAATAGCTATGAATAGCTAGGAGAAAAAGGGAAGGCTCTGGAGGAGGAACTTAAGAAGCCATATGTTAGAGGAGGAGAATCCCCACACTTAATGCTTAATACGTGAAGCTGGATAACTACAGAAGGCTGAAACTTGAGCACAAGACTGCTGAAAGAGAATACTCTTTATAAACTTGCTAAGTTCAAGTTCCATAATCTCTTAAGATTTTAGCCATGATTACGATTTTATACTTTACTATTGTGCTTTCAACAAGAGTAAGAAGATATGAAGATCAAGCTTCTGGTTCGGCTCGTCAATGGAGAATAAGATCACTCTCCATCACTACACAGAAAACTCAGCATTAAACAAAGGGGAGATCAATAATTCTTCCCTCTTTTGTAATCGGATTATGATCCGTTATAATTTTCTTTACAATCAAATAAAGATTTATATTCTTTCAATTTTTTCGAGAAAATAAAAGATGGCAACTCTGCTGGGAAGAGTTTTCTCTACCAATGAGAAGGTCAAAGTGCAAGTGACCTCAACTTCTCGGATCATCCGTTGAATCGTTCGTTGTCAAATTCAACCAAGAGAAGTTGAACAACTTCTCTCATCGGGCTCCATTGACCCCAAAGTCTCAAGCAGACTCACTCTCGAGTCTCTTCAGAGACTTCTCGTAGAGAAGCTCATACATTTTTGACAAAGCAAGTAGCTCAACCTCTCTTGAGGGTCCGAGAACCTCTGGTGGAGCCAACATGGCTTGCGACAACGTCTCTCAAGAGACCCGCAAAGCCAATGTCTTGGCTCATGGACAACACAGTGGCAGAGGCCAATTTCACCACCAAACTCCTCCTAAGCCTCTACAAACTCAGTTTGCAGGGGGTTCACAATAACTCATGCGTGCCAAGCGGATTGCTGATCGTCGATGAAGACATCAATCTCGTCATCAGCAAACAGAGGCTGAAAACAGTGATGTTGGCACCAAACGCGAAGCTCGCGTTCAGCCCTACGTTTCTGTAACAAAACGCGATGCTCGTGTTTGCGAGCT